>KZ308477.1:3664065-3684501 GCA_000376725.2 Ladona fulva | reverse complement strand
AATAATTAATATATGTGAAAATTATTGATGTAATAATTATAATGATATAATTATCATATGTAGTATAGTAATTAATTCTAATTATAAACATCAATAATTTGTCATGCAACAAAAAGTATCCTTTTACTTTATTAAAATAAAGTCTCTCTTTGTTATCTGTGATACAGAAATTATTAATCATAAAGAAGAAATGGTATTAGTGCCTTATGCATTATTTGAATATAGCACTGCTCTTATGTTGGCAGCTGAAAGTATGTGTTTTTAGTAATTTCGCTGTGAGTTTCGCTGGCATGAAATCCTCATATATCCTTATCCCCAACCCCTTCAGCTGTGCAGTGCATTAGCACAATACTTGGCTCCTCCAAGGTCACATGTTCCCCTCAAAGACTACACATTACCTTATAGATCCATATACTACTTTGAGGGCACATAAAGCATTAGTATAGAAAAAACAACATTTAGAGTAAAACTCAAATGTATGCAGAATGATTAAATTCCATTAACAACTTTATACTTAGAAAAAACATAATTAAAGTGCATTATTTACTGTAAAGATATTTCTATTTATGATGAGAGCTGTCTAGATTCTAAAATATCAAAAATGTCGAAGCAACAGAATATTCCAATTTAAGTTTCTTTTTTAATTTAAAATATCACTACTAAAGCAGATCATTATGATTAGAATTCATGAAGATTCTACTCACCTCAGCAATTCCAAGAAGATAAACTCCACCTCCTATCACTAGAGCTGAAATCACAGTTCCAAAGACAGCAAACACAAGAATAGAGCCGATATTCTGCAAAAGTTATTTTTTAAACAATTAAATATGCTTGCTCTATCAATACAATAATGAATGTTATACATTAATGTTCACAAAAAATTAAGGACTAACATATAATATCACTGATTAAAATTGAACTTTTCACTGTCATAATTCAAATAATGAATTATAATAAAATCTACAGTAGTATCCACGAACATGAAACATTTAGGAGGGTCAGACAAAATTACGAGCAGATATTTACAGTAGACACATTTGTTGTGAAGTGCATGCATTGTGTTGTTAAAAATGTAATTGTAAATAGTATATCACTAGTAAAATGTAGAACTTTGGAATAGAATGGGATGCATAAACATATCAATGAATTGGAAGAGAAAACATAGGTAGTCCTTTATGGTGGCAGAACTCTCACCTGAAAGAAGTTTCCCTTGTGGAGATTGTAACCAGACTCAAATATAATTGGCGGTAGAAGCACCAGAAAGAAAGCCGTAGGGGAAAATGCTTCCTCTCTTTTCCAGTTGGCAATATTACGATCTGACATCAAGTTTATTATCATTCCAATTAATGCACCCAAGAAAACAATCACCACACTTTCTGGCAAGTACTGAAAAAAAGTGATTATCTTCAATGACGTTTAACATTAAATTCATAAAAAGATTTACCTACAACAGTTTACAGTTTCTTAATTTCTGTTATTTTAAAAGATGCAGTTCACTATCCAGTAACTTGAGTAGGAAGCTGATTATCCGTACTTTAGAATTGAATTAGTTTACGTTTAAAATCTGACTATGAACCTAAATATTTTGAAGTATGAAAATATTTTTAAGTTAGTAAACAAAGATAAACTCACTTGAAAATTTGCCTTCAGCATAAGATGCACAAGGAGAATGCACAATGCTAATACACACAGAACGAAGAAAATTGACATCGAACTGTCATGTTCTTCTTCAGCAGCACCTTTTTCCGGGAGATCTGGCTCTTCATCTGCTGGAGGAGCCGAAGAAATCGTAGAATTCAACGAAGGGGAGGCTGTAATTGAGGTATTCCCCGGAGTTTCAGTCGAACTTTTCGTAAAATTATTAAGGGTGAAATTTTTGCCGATTTCTTTTGGATTTTCTGAAGGGTGTATATCTTTGCTAAGCGTCTCCTGGTCAGATTTAGAAACGTCCCTCCTAAATATTCTACCTTCATCTTCATAAATACTATTGTCATCTTCAATGGATAAGTTAGAATCGTCAGATAAAACTGAAACACCTAATGGATGCTGTTCCTCATATTTCAGCCCACCGTTAACAACTCTATTCGTAAACCAAATATCATCGCTATTTACATTTTGAAGTGACTTCACCTCTACGCTGCTAATGACTAATGTCACCAGAAAATAGATTATCAAGCTCTTAAAAAATTGTGCATTCCTCCGCATGGCGAGGAATAATTAACTAGTAACAAATTCCGACCTTACTGGAAATTATTAACCATTATTGTGCAATTTCTGCGTATGTGGAATTTTCCCGAACATAGCTAATAATGACATAACACCAACGAATTGTGGGCATATTTTCGTCTGCCTCAGAAACGCAAGCGACCCAAGCGACGCAAGATGAACGCATAATTGAGCGGCATGTTTGAATTTAAATAAATAAAAATGATCTCTCCTATTTTATTACCATTCACTCAATGATTTACAATGTCACAGGAAGATACTTAAAATATCGTAGAAAATTTGGAAATGTACGTAGATTCACAGTCCATTCAATGAATATTTAATATCATTTTATGAAAGGAACAATAATGTAAAACAGTATTAAGTAAAAAGGTAGTAAGGTTTATAAGTAGTCATTAATATTAAACTCAGTATTTCTGGAAAAGCTGACAGCAGTTCATGTTAAATGGTGAAGTCATGAAAACTGAAACCAAATTAAATTTACTCTTATAGCATCCGGGATTCAACAAAGCGCAATATTGCTGAAATACTCAATTTAACTCCTTGATTATATGATATTTCTTCATAAACTTGGGAAAGCTACCAACATTTCTGTTAGGAAAACGTCTCACTCAAATTTGGTAATTTTCTTGTTAAAATTTTAGTAAAAGCTCTACAACTGAGGTTCTCAACTTAGGGGACATGTACTGGTGACATAAAGTATCTCTGAAAATACAGCCAGTTAGTCCACATAGACACAAACACTTGGGATTTTAAATGAATAAATTATAATTTCTCTCTTAAGAATTTGTTAAATTTCTTTAAAATAAAGTTGTTTTGAGCTTATTTTGTCTGATTAATTACAATTGTAATTAATCAGACAGTGTATGAAAAGATACTGACTAAAATTTCCTTTTCTTCTCAGTAATCATATGAGTACAAAAGAAAATTGAATGAAAATCTCAGAAGAGAACTAGCTACTTGTGCATTCAAAAGTACATGTGAAAAGGTGAAGAGACTAAATGAGGCTGGCTGGGTGGACATGCCTCTTCAAAATCTAAATTCAAATATCAATTATGTCTTTTAGTTAAGTAGAGTGACTTAAGATTCTGATATTTGTAACTAAAGAATTTGGCCAAATCTCATCTTAACCACTTTTTACATGACACTATTCTTTCTGCATTACTGTGATTTAAAGGATTTTATACTGTAATTGATTTAAACCTGAGATTTTAGGGATTACTTAAGAGTATGAACAAAGCAAATTGCCAATTAACTTTTACATCAACGTTTGCTCATTTCTTCTTCTGGATTATTCTAACTAATAAAATCAATAAAATAGAATTCTTCAACAATCGGTAAAGCCATATCTTTACAAAAAATAGTAATTTCCAGCAAATTTATGAGGAAATTATTTAATGCATAAGAAATTATTCTAAATTTAAGGAGTGACAGCAACTGAAATATTTAAGAGTTGAAGGTTTGATTAATAATTTATAAGAAACCAATTTATTCAAATTTAACTACAGTAACCAAATAGTGGTTAGCAATAACAGAGGGACACAGACAATAATGCATTTAGGAAACTTTGATGTAACCCTTAAAAAATTGTAGGTACACCTATTGTTCGGCTAATTCTTCTGCCTCATTTGAAGTACTGTCAAGAAATTTGAGGATTGCTTCTTCTGCAGCAGGCTTTGCCTTTAACTTAGCAACCTTGGCTTGAAATCGTGATCCTTTTCCAGCTCCCTTGCCTCCAAGCAGTTCACATACCCTGAAAAATCATATTTTAAAACATCAGGTAAAGTTTTTATAAATACCTAGTAATATACGTAGGAAGAGAATTCAGCTACTTAATTTTCAAGAGAAATTAAACCAGCCAAAATGGCAATTTTTCTTTTAAAATTTGATTCTAAATATACCTTAAAACAGTAATTTCCTAAGTAGGCTACATCACAACATGCTGGCCAATTGGGCTAGTTGGGACGTAGATTAGCCAAGAGGGGAGATGGAGTGCTTAGACATCCAAACTTTCCTTTTTTCAATAAATATAACACCTCATTTACAAAATATAATTATTGAATTATCTTTCAATAAAAAATCTCAATTATTGGTACATATAGTTCTTGTTTATCTGTAATTTAAGTTAATAACTAAGATTCCAAACGTCATAAACCTTTATACATTTTACAAGCATGAAGAATTTCAGAGATAA
Organism: Ladona fulva; assembly: GCA_000376725.2. Classification (NCBI taxonomy): domain Eukaryota; kingdom Metazoa; phylum Arthropoda; class Insecta; order Odonata; family Libellulidae; genus Ladona; species Ladona fulva. Next base: position 3,680,081 of record KZ308477.1, on the reverse strand, counting down.
ATGGTTACTGTGACATCTAAGTGAAGATTTCACAATTGAAACCAAACACTAAATTAAGTAATATGAGTCAACATTTAATAGTGAATTTTAATAAAAACAAGATGTTTTTTCTAGTAGAATATTATTATGGCAGTAACCATTTCACTGCCATGTTCTTAAAATTTCTGGAGTGATGGATACCTTCTTCCAATAATAATTTGATGATCTAAACTTCAGGATTGTCTAAAACAAGTTGATTGTTCCTTAAATCAAACAGGCAATCTTTAGAAAGATAAATTAAGCTAGAAGAATTAGTGATGAAGATAGTTCATCTAATGCTGGATGAGGCACCTATTCTTGCTAGGATTTCCTTTGCCATTTGTGATTATTATACCTTAGGTTTTAATGTTTGCATTTTTGGGTAACAAAAACTGACACCTGCCATAGTTGTTTTTAAGCTTCAGTTAAAAGAATCATTCATCTAGGAGGTAACTGCAAAATATCTAATGAAAAGTGGATGACTATTAACTATTATCCTAACTATTAAAGCAAAAAAATTAATGACTCATCAAACCATTTTTGCACAACATAGGAATGTATACAAGTTTCTCAGAAAAGCAGAGCAAGAGAACAAAGCCCTAAAATTTTATTCCCAGATATCTCAGGTAAAATTATTCAGAGGTGAAACATTTTCAACTGATTTTCCTGACTCAGAAGGATTAACCCAATTTTTCCTTTACTTGTGAACTAGAAAATGGCAGAGTGGAAAAAGCCATATTTAAGGATAGCAGCAAGATAATATTGACTTTCCAAAGGCACTACCTCATCATAAATGCATAGAATTATGAATGAGGAAAGAATGGACACTGGGAACCAGCATGTCAGTATGGAATGCATTAATCCAAAAAAATAAAAATCATTCTTCATCTAATAAAGAATTTATGGCTAAAATTTTTCTTAATATAATTCATTCATCCAGAGACATAGCCAAGGGGGTGGTTTTGGGAGTCTCTCCAGTTGAACAGGGCCAAGAGCATACAAAACCATTTGAGAGGATTGACACTCGCATTAAGGCCACACAAACTTGGCTGGAGATTCCCTAGTTATGGATGTTAAAATAAATCAATTTCTACTTTCCTTAGATTTTGGGAGGAAGTATTCCTGCCCCTGGAATGTATGCAATGCAGTGTTAACTCATTGGCTCTGAACTTCCCTTAATGGACAAACCCTGGCTATACCCCTGGACTCATCCCTTCATTTGGCTTACATGGGACCAATTTTTCCAACTATTTCAGGTTTCCCAAACAAAACCATGTTGCCACTACCAGCAGGATCTCCAGTGGTGAGGAAAAACAGCACATCTTGCTGCAAGGAGAAAATATGTCATGTTTAGTAATTTTGAGAGAAATATTTTAGAAAAGCAATAAAACCCAAATCCAAAATTCATAAAAAGAATAGAGTTCTCAAAAAAATTAATGATTTTGAGGGATATATACTCCATGAAATTATTTATTTAGTATTCCCATGCCTATCACTCTAGAATAAAATAGATAAGAGCCAAGTATTTGAGAAAATTTCTCTGATGCTATGATGATATCTTCAGATTGATTATATGTTCAGGTAGGCTATGCTTATTTTTTATGTAGAAATGACACAGGGAAGTGATATATTTAATTAAAAAGTGCGTTGTTTTAAAAAATTTTTCCACCAATGAGAGTAACATTTGCTGCAAAAATCCTTGGTAAAAGATATTTTCAGGTCTATCACAATAATTATCATATTATCATTTACTTAAATAAGTCATTTCAAGTCAAAAGCATTGCTTCTACACATTTTGTCTTCCATAACATACTTATGTACTGAAGGAAACTTTACAGCACCCTTAACCACAATTTTGAAAATTAAGCATAAATTGAAAGAGTAAAAGAAGAAAATGAAGGATAGAATACAGTATCTATGAATTTCCAAAACAAAATTTTATTATGTGACTAAATATCTCACAAAAAAGGCAGTTCAGAATCTGTGAGCTGCAGAATACTAGTTCTGACACAATGAAGCAAACTTAAGAGTTGCTAAGGAAAGAGTGAACTAACACAAACACTGATGCAAGAGCTAAGATTGGAACTCAGGAACTCTTGGTTACCAGGCTAGTGCACAGACATTTGCGCCTCTGAGCAGGATTAGCGAATAACTAAAGAGTGAAAAAGTAACAACTGTCAATTCCAAACTGAATTTTCAAACTTATTTTAGAAAGGAATATAGGTGAAAATGCATTAAAGAACTGAAAAAATTTCTAAAATTTCTTTTGCATTAATTATTAGGATGTATTTAGGTAGCATTATCTCCTGAAGAGGAAAAGCTTTTGAAATGACAGAGTTAAATAATATTTGTTAAGACACAAATTCACATAAACTCCTTAAAAGAAACATACCTGGTCACCAACTTCACTGAGGAAGATAGACATAAAATCAGCTTCTGCTTCTTTCCTGAAAGATCATAGAGAGAGAGAGTGTAGAGAGAGTGCTACATTTTTTTAGAGAGCACTAATTCAGTAGAGCCTTGAAAATGAAGGAATCCGAGAATATAAATAATAAAAAAATGATATTAAATATAATGCTGGACATAAAAAACGTTACTAGAAATTTAACTACAACTGCAGTATAAAATTCACTAAGGGTATCAACAGATAAGCTGATAGTAATTTAGCAGTTTACCTATGAAGTGAATACATTTTAGGCTTGGGTTCCATAGCTTTGAACCTATCAGCTTCCATCACAGCAAGGCTTTTAAGAACAGACTGAAGATTCTGAAATACAGCAGAAGAAAATTCCGGAAAAATCGATAATACAGTCCTTTATTATCTCCTTGAATAATTAAATAGTTTGAATGAGATATTTTTCATTTATTTAAAATATAATTTGTATCTATACTGTGCAGTAATTACAATGGTCATTAGCATGATTATTTGATGTCAGTTAGGTACTTCTTCCAAAAATTGTGATAAGTTGCTGAATCATGTTTGATTAACCAGCAGTACCAGAAATGAACTAAGCATCATATCATAAGCAATATAGTAGAGCAATAAAAAGCTGGAGACTGTCTAGGATTCATAGGTCCAATCCCAGAATTTCTCACATATGCCAATTTTCCATAAAGATTAAACCGAAAAACTATCAGAAAATTAACTAAATGTAGATATATATTTATGAAATTCAAGGACTCATAACAAGGTCCACTGTGCAAGTACATATGTATATGACTCTAATAAAGATATCCCAAGTTTGTTTAAGAAGATTCAAAAACTCTTTGATAAAAAGTTATGATTTGTTGTCTGTTTTTCTTGTATATGATATGGTAAGATATGCTGATCTTACAAAAATTAGACAAACTCCATCAGAAATGAAACTGATTATGTTACCCTAAAAATGATAACAAAATTATGTTATCACAAAATATTATATTTGGCTCTAAAAATAAAAACTGATAAAATATTGGTTAATTTATAAAATTTTAGGTCTTGGATGAATCATGGGGCATTAAAACCTCTGAAGTCTTGGGTATCTATGAGTATTGAGAAATAACAGGTAATAAATGGAATTTAAATATATTTCATACAACTCAGTATTCCATATACACATTAATCAAATCACAATAATCGACTGAAAAGATTATGAATTATTGACTACAATAGAATGAAAACAGCCATGAAGTGTTATCTTTCTCAACAATACGGATACTTGCAAACTAACAACATTTCTTGCTAAAATTCATTAAAAACATATCTAGTAAAACATACATTAAATAAAATTAAGGTTGATATTCTTTACAGTTAAACTGATGTGAGTGAATGAGTGGAGGTTTATGATGATATACCTTATTGCTTAGCTTCAGAGACTTCTGGAGTTTATCAACAAGTTCAATATGATCTGGTGGCCCATTCCTGAAACAAAACAAATTTTTATCACACACTTATCTCTAAGCATTCTTATAAAGAATAACATGGACAACAACTAATTAAAAAGGGATAAAAAGCTTGCTAATTGATGCTATAAAACTGAAAATCACAAACCATAATTCTTGGTGTACAAGGGCTGTATGATAAGTACCCGTGTTTAGCGACTGATGGCACTACTGACACAAAATGTGTATGCCATAATTTAACACCATCTTTAGATATATGACTGTCAAAATTTTGACAGATTAATCAAGTAGTATTGTTTTGATAGCTGTTGAAAGAAGTCAAGTTCGTGTTTACTTGCCACCATGGATGAAGTTGCAATATCGATCAGTGATTCAATTTCTTTTTTTGGATGGGAAGACGTGTGAGGAAATCAAGGTGAAGTTGCATGCTGTTTATAAGGACCATGCACCTTCAATGGCTACCATCAGATATTGGTTTAAGGAATTCAAGCATGGCTGAAAATCCGTTTTTGATGAAGAGCACCCAGGCTGTCCAATTGTGGTGACTACGGAGGATATGGTTAACAAAGTCCATGATATCGTGCTAGCAGATCGCCATGTGAAGATCAGAGAAATTGCTGACATTGTAAACATCTCAATTGAAGACATACAAAGTATCCTACACGAAAAATCGGGCATGAGAAAGCTATCGACGAGATGGATGCTGAGTTTGCTCACAGTGGAGCAAAAATGGAATTGCACGACAAATTCGGAGTACTGTTTGGACATGTTTAAGCACAATCTGAAAGAGTTTCTATGGTGTTTCCTGACTGTTGACAAAACATGGATCCATTACTACATGCCAGAAATGAAAGAACACTCAAAACAGTAGATTTCACCTGGCGAACCTGCTCCAAAGAAGGCAAAAACGGTTCCATCAGCCAGAAAAGTCATGGCCACCGTTTTTTGGGATTCGCAAGGCATCATCTTCACTGACTATTTGGAGAAGGGAAGGACAATCACGGAGCAGTACTATGCTGATTTATTGGACAGATTTGATGCTGAATTGAGGAAAAAACGGCCCCATTTGGCAAAGAAAAAAGTGCTCTTCCATCATGATAATGCACCAGCTCACTCAGTTACAATCGCCACAGCAAAACTGGTTGAATTATGGTACGAATTGCAACTTCATCCATCCTATTCTCCAGATTTGGTCCTATGTGATTTCTTTTTGTTTACAAACATGAAAAAATGGCTTGGGGGAAAGCGATTCACATCAAACAAGGAAGTCATTGCCACAAGAGAGGCCTCTTTTGTAGAGTTCAACAAAACGTATTTTTTGGATGGCTTGAAAAAGTTAGAATATCACTAGACTAAATGTATTAAGTTGAAAGGAGACTACATTGAGGAATGAATTTAAAAGAAGTTAAAAAAAAATGCGTTTTCTTGCTTAACACAGTTACTTATCATACAGGTCTTGTATTACAAGTATAAGGGCTGAAAAGGATGAAATTCAACATTTTTAGCAATTATAATTTTTATTAATTAAAGTTTAAAATTTCCTAGTTTTGTCTTAATTTTGTTTTCAATTTTTAGTGAATTATTTTGGATAAAATATGGCTTTCACTCCAAATTTGCCTTAATAAAATACCCTGAAAGAACTGCAAGCAGAAAAGAGTAACACTGCCATCGTTAATGGCCAGCTTCTCATATTAATTTCTATTTCTAAGAGACCTTCCCTGTCTACTGATTTTCTGTACACAAAAGAGCATTTAAATTCACTGTTAAATGTTCTTAGTAAAGAACTTACTTCAAAAGAGCAGTGAGCTTTGTCTCCCTATCAAGAGACTCTTGAAGTCGTGAAAGCACTCTACCTCCAGCCACAAAGTAGAGGAAGAAGGAACGTGTGGTTTTACCGCCCCTGGCTTTGCCTCTTTCCACAGAAAGTAGTTTGATGGCCTGCAACTGTCCAAGATGAGCCAGATGTGTGCCACAGCACATATTGTCTTCTACTCCAGATATGGTCACCACTCTAACCTGTCCTTTAAAACCCTCTGGAAGCCCTCTAGTCCTCACCTAGAAAAGGCCATACATTTTCATCTCCTTTAAAGCATGAAAAACATTAAAATTTATTAGCTATTTCCTGCCGTAATTTAGGAAATAACATTTAAACCAGTAGTACTACTGGTTTTAACTAAAAATTAAGTTAAAATTTTTATGGCCAAAATAATTTAATTTATTCACATTTTAAAAAGAGGTTAAGACTTTGAATCCCAACCATTTCCCCAGGAAATATACTAAAAGCGCCAAAGCATTTCAGTTGATATTGCTGTAGTCTAGTCTAGTAGAAGATTTTGCTGGTAACATATGATAATGGATTAAAGTGCATCAAGAAAATTACTCCAAAATACTGGTAATGTAACTGAATACTCATGAATCTCTCTCAGCCATCTTCACTGTCACACCTTAAAGAAGGATCCCAAAGAAGAATTGACTTCCCGGGCCTCCCAATTGGGAGACCCGGGTTCGATTCCCGGTCCCGTCAGACTTTTTTCAAGTCAATTCTTCCTTGGGATTTTTCCTGGGTGCGCACCATCTTGCGCAAAGTCATTCTTACCAATTTTCGTTTCCTTAAAGAAGGCTCCAGAGGTATGCCAAAATATCAGTGTTAATCAACTTTCGGAGCTGGATGAAAATCCAAGAGGGATTCTTACATATTGTCCACTGGGAAAGCACTAAATCTTTCCTGGCTGACTAATATCTCACCGATTTTAGATGTGGATCACTTTCCTCATAGATGTTCACTGTAATTGGTAAGGCGTCACGAATTTTTTCATTCACCATCTTCTCCAAATCTTTCATTTCCTTTTCTGACATAATATTACCTGTTGCTGACTCTGAAATGATAAAGTGGCTACTCGTAAGAATTTCAGAATCAAGGACCATTTCTACCACACTATTTATTAACATATTAGATACATATTTATTGTATGCCATATTATTTACAATCTAATTTTTAGTTTAATCACAGCTGAAGATAAATCTTAGAAGCAATTAGAAAAGCAGGCAGTATGGTTTTCCCTGCACTTGTTGTTGCTTATTTCTTTGTGAAATAAAAGAAATCATTGCATTTCAGACTTTGATAATATCTTGTTAGCCACGAATAAATTCACAATTCATGGCTACACTCTCCTACAATCAGCATGGAGAGTATAGTCATAAAAATAAGGCAAAGCAGTGACATCTGATGATACAATGGTGACATTGCTTTAAAATAACTTAATTAACAAGATAAGGAATACAAGGTAATGAGATTAAATGGCACATCTGTTTAAGATTTCATACAAATGATAACTAGAAAGAACAGGGTAACTGGATATCATTAGACTATAAGGGCAATGCTGTCTGTGAAAGTTCAGGGTAAAGCAGAATATATTTCTAGGTCTAATGAATAAAGTATATAGCTTGGCTTATTAAAAAAAAAGGTAAATATTGCGAAGGGGTCCACCAGCGAAAAAATCATAGCTCCTACACCAATCGTGATCGTGATCGTACGTTTCTGATTCATACACCGTTATTTACAGCAAGGAATGCGCATTTAAGAAATGAAATTTCATAACCCTCAAAGCAATATTTTTCTACGAAAGTGACTGTTTTCACGACTTTTTCGACGTTTTTTCCCCATTTTTGGAGCTTCTCCGAACTACTAACTAACTTCACATCTAAAATATACCATTTTTCCATATTCTGACAACCTTACGGGGGCGCGGAGTGAAAAGGGGTGCTAGGGTGGGACGGTACTAAGGCCGTATATTGTCCTTTTAAGCCTTTAAAGTACCCTCGGGGACGGTTTTTCGGTCACATCGCCGTTGGTAAACAGCGATTTCTCGGGAAAAATCGGCATTTTTAGGGACAGAAGGCTGTTCTGGTTACATGTAGGACGAAAGAAAAATAGGAAAAACCTTCTGTTATTATTATTTTATTTCACTTTTTCACTACATTTTAGTCGTTCTTTCTCCTGTTTATGAAAGCGGTGTATATGATCTATTGTTGCAATAATTGTCAGTTACACACATAAACTTGGAAATGTCAGCAACAATGGAAAATAACACCTCACAAAGAAATTTATTGTTACTGAAACGCCATTTACTTTCCGTTATGGAGTACATATTAAAGCTCGAAAATGGTTTGTAATTTTAAAATACTTCGGCATGGACTCGGTTTTTATAGCGTTGTTAGTTTTTGTACAAAAAATGTCTTCATTTCTGTATTAATTTTTGCGTAATCCCTGTTATTTCAGGTCTTTATCGTTATTTTATAATATGGGGCGTTTGGGTTGGCTTTGGCTGGGTTGTGTGGCTTCCTTTGGTTTTTTAAACAACTATGTCTTCAAATTTCTGTAATATTTTGGCGTGTACATGTTATTTTACGTCTCTATCGCCTTTTTTAGAATAATTAATACTTTCTCCAATGTTTGTGCTAATATCTTTCTTCGCTAACCATCGCTACGGACGCCTACCCGGGCGCGTGCCTGAGCACTCCAGATGCAGGATTAGTGGGAAGGAGTGGGAGGATGTTTGGGTGCTCATAAAACCCCTTCCACTTAGAAACGTAGCACAACGGGACAGCCATGACGTTTTCGGAGGTCTTCTCTAAGCGGCTGAGAAAATTTGTCATTTCTTGCATTGGGGTAATATAGGAAAAATGGGTAACACGCTGTTTTGCAGCGCCTGCCCGAAAGGTGCGCTGTAAGGCGGACAATAGCTTCCTGATTGGCTGGCCCAAACACCTGCTATCGGAGGTCCATTAGTAATAGTGGAATAATCAGCCAGTGTTTCTTTCACTGAATTACACAATTACTAATGTAATGTCTGTTTTGTTTCTTACAGAATCAGCACCTGAGGACTTCAGATTTATGATCATCATGTATATTTTCCTGTTATTATAATGCCATTTCTAATTTATAAGTGGAATTGTTTGAATGTATTTGTTGAAATTATATCTGCTATGTAATTCATATTGACTGAATTGTATCTGTGGAATTAGTTTCAAAATAAATTGTGGCAAATGAATACGGATATTAATGTAAATTCTACAATACCTAGCATACTTTTAATAGTGGTTCAATGAATTATAAAATATAAACAAGCTGAAAATATATTCGGGATTCAAGCGCGCCAGGAAGGCTATGAGAGCAAAATTTTTCATACATTAAGTGAATTTGGAAGTAAACATTCTCATACTGAGCTTACCAAGGAGCCCACCAGGAGCGTCGACGTCGTTCCTTGTTTCCGCCTTTTCGCATGGACTGAACACTTCTCTTAGTAGGTGTTCTGTGATTTGTTGCCTTGCTTTCCTCACGCGTGGTTATGATGGAGTGTGATGGATGTATTTTCACGATTCGCTCTGCGACTGTGAAATTTATTTCTACGACGTCGGCGTTGCAATTTTTAGAAAAGCATGGGTGCCTCTTACCTACGCATGGCCAAATATGTCCTCGATGTGGATATACCCTTTGCTACAGCGAAGACAGGCATCTTTGGAGATGCTCCGGGAAAGTACGCAACCCGAAAACGCGAAAGTCTGTTAGATGCCAATTTACCGCCTCCCGATACAAGGGTAAGCGTGAAATAGTGACGCTTTTCCATTATTTTCCGTAACTTTGACTAATTCTTAATTATATTGCTTTTCTCCATTTGCAGGCACCTGGCTTGATAAAACCCACATTCCCGCGGAAACCACTGTCCTCTTTGTAGTCGCATTCGTGCATAATATTCTGACGACTTCGTATGCCCACAATAACTTGGGGATGTCCCCCAATTCTTTCGCGGATTGGTCAAGTTACGTGCGGGATGTGTGCCGCGAGGATATCCTTGCTTCGCACACCAAGCTAGGCGGAGAAGGGGTTGTAGTGGAAGTGGACGAGGCGCTAATAGGACGCCGCAAATCCAATGTCGGGCGACCTTTAATGGGTCAGTGGGTATTGGGTGGGTTCGAGAGAGGAAGCCGGAAGGTTTTCTTCTCAGTCATTCCGGACCGGAGTGCAGCCACCCTTCTTCATCATATACGCAGAAATGTAGCACCAGGAACTACAATTATAACGGATTGCTGGAAGGGGTATTCCTCTCTCCGTGGGGATCCGTCCTTCCGACATCTCACAGTAGACCATTCTGAGAATGCTGTTGATCCGGCGACTGGTGAGCATACGCTGAATATTGAAAGGGTGTGGAGGGAGGTGAAAAGCTTCATACCGAAATATGGACGAGGGCTGGAGCAAGTGGAAGGTTATCTTGCGGCCTACCAGTGGAAGCGGTGGCACCCCAAGCGAGGTATGCGTTTGCATGATTTCTTTGCGGCCGTCGCAAAAGTATACCCTCCGAAACCACCATCCCTATCCTGATCACCTTTCCTAACCCTCACCCCTTCCTTTACCTTTCCATATTCTGACTCGCTAGGACGTGTCGTACCATTTAAAGTTCTTTTCAGAGCTTGCAAAATATCTTTAAGAAAACTATCTGCTTATCCTGACCTGATTGATTATGAAAGGGAATTGCGAAACTTTATAATGTTAAAGTTATGGGCAGCGAATTTCATTTTTTAACACTGATAAATCCCTTTGCCAATCTTAGCTTGTGCACAATCGATGGTTGCGAAAGGGGAATCGAAAGTTTGCGAGTAATCCAGAACGCAAAGTATTTTAAGTAAATTTCATCAACGAAACAAGAAATAAAGTGGAATTAAAATTCAGGAAAATTATGTGTGAGGCGTAATATTTCCTCCTTGTGAAAATATAATTTCCATGTCTTTCACCAAAAATTCTTGAAACAATACAACATGAAACACCCCTTACCCATACCTTTCAAAAAAAAAACAGACAAGAAGTACAGGAAGACATTTTTTGTTCAAAAACAAAAACTAACAACACTATAAAAAATTACAAACCGTTCTCGAGCTTTAGTATGTATTCCATAACGGAAAGTAAATGGCGTTTCAATATCAATAAATTTCTTTGTGAGGTGTTATTTTCCATTGTTGCTGACATTTCCAAGTTTATGTGTGTAACTGACAATTACTGCAACAATAGATCATATACACCGCTTTCATAAACAGGAGAAAGAACGACTAAAATGTAGTGAAAAAGTGAAATAAAATAATAATAACAGAAGGTTTTTCCTATTTTTCTTTCGTCCTACATGTAACCAGAACAGCCTTCTGTCCCTAAACATGCCGTTTTTCCCGAGAAATCGCTGTTTACCAACGGCGATGTGACCGAAAAACCGCCCCTGGTTTGTCTTTCGCGCAAGAAATTTCTTTGAAATCGCAAGAGACGCAACTCCTCGATCGCTGGGGTGTCTGGTGCGCAAATGATGGAACTAGAGGAAAATTCATCATGGCGGAGCGAGAAATCGGTAGTAGTCCACTTAAAATACTGCCATTACCGCAGTTTCAAAGATAATCATTAACTACATATATATATTTCTTAAATGCGGAATGTTCACATCGTACGTAGTTCAAATATTGTGAAAATACGAGCATTATAAGTGGGTGAAAAAAAAGGCTGGTGGACCTCTTCACATTATTTACAAAAAAAAAACAAGCAGAAATGAATGTTAAGAGTGATCATTATCCTATTATGCAACGTATCTCTCAAAGTTTTTAACACAATCAACAAATATTAAAACTTACCAAGCTCGATATGACAAACATTGTCTCCAAGCCACCAAGAAGTTGTATTGAAACCAAAATACTTGTCAGCAATTGCTGTGACTAGATGTTGGCCTGTACATGATAAACAATGCTATTCTACAGTTAACATAACAATTTGAAATATACTACGGATGTTATGAATAAAGCAATGAATAAAATCAAATTACAAAAATGAATTACTGTAAATAATACAATTGCAAGCTAATTCAAATACTACGAAAAGTTTTTCAACTGATTTCATAAAAGTGAATTTTTGTATGCAAGTTTCAAGTGAGAAGTTGGGACATGGATAAGGTCAATGTTTACCAGTATGTTGCTGCATTCTGTCAAATCTTAGTTCCCAGTCAACTTTTTGTTTGACGGTCTGCCCAATAGTAAAAGGAGATTTTACAGAATGAAACACATCCTCTCCTCTTCGTTCCAATTTAATTACTTCTTCATCATCCAACCATCCTCGATCACTTGGCTTGGATTACACAGAAATATAAACCAGATTATAAGTATAATCCCTACTTAGGTAATGAATTCCACTACGACTAAATAACTGAACAATCGATTTTCAGCTAAATATTTTCAAATAAAAAGCAAGGCTTAAAACCGCATCTATTAGCTATATTTTATGATATCAAATCATAATAATTCACCATCATACAAATTACATATTGTTAAAATATATAAAACTGAAAATTTGCAAGAACGAATTTAAAGAGAGAAAAATAAATGAAATAAAAAGAAAATACAGTTTATAGTGAATTTTTCCAAGTTTTACCTGCCCACCACCTTCAGGAAAGAGAATTGTATCCTCCAGGATGATTTCATAACTTTTAATTGCTTCTTTTTTCCCATTTACAGAAACATTTGTGGTGGCTTCTTGACAAGATTTCACGGTAGTTGTGAACTGCGCAAGAAACAAACCTTTCGTTACGTCTCAACAGTATCAGAGTCATTCGCTAGTAAATACTATATACTAACCTCTCTTTGAAAACTATTTCTTTGACACTGGATAATCATGATGAAAAAATTTACAATGTAAATTGCTCTGGGACGGTATATAATGCTCAACTTATATCTTATACTTCACGATCATTAAATAGCAAACACAATGGTTATTGCCCGAATACTTCTTTTAGCATTTTGCTAATGCAGAATGTGTGTACATCTTTCGCCGTATCCTTCAGAATAAGTCCTAATCACGATAATGAACGAAATATTTACTTCAAACACACGTACATTCGCAATCGCATTTCCTCTGTCAATCACGCAACCACACGCGTATGAGCCGCGATATCTGACTGGTTGTGGAGAGATAACCAGATATAAGACCAGATAACCAGAGATACGTTTGTGATTTCTTGGAAATCATATCACGATATCACATCGTAAGAAGGAAGTTAATATGAGCAGTTAAAACTGAATAGCTGCAGGTCATCTTTACTCCATTTTCATTCATGATGAAAATTTGTCAGTGATCATGTTCAATCAACGACGTCCAGCAACGTACTGTGGTACTTCGTGATAGAAAAGATGCGTGTTGACTTATAAGATAGGTGTGACAGAGTTATTTCTTTTTTAAGTTTTTATTAGTTTAGTTTCATATACAGTAAACTCTCACATAGCGCGAAGTTATGTTCCTTGACTTCGCCGCCTTTTGAGAAATCGCGCTAAGTAAAACACTAGTATTGTGGGAAATACCGTGTTACGTTATTCAATCTCAATACTATACGTATTTATTCGTCATATATTTTCTAAAGTATGTACAATATAAGTAAGGGTAAATATTGCGAAGAGGTCCAGTAGCCTTTATTTTTTTTCACCCACTTAAAATGCTCGTATTTTCACAATATTTGAACCACGTACGCAGTAAACCTTGCGCATTTATGATATATTTTTAGTTTATAATTTTCTTTGAAACTGCGGCAATGGCACTGATTTTAAGTGGACTACTACAGATTTCTCTCTCCGCCATGATGGATTTGCCTCTAGTTCTATCATTTGCTCACCAGATACCCCAGCGATCGAGGAGTTGCGTGGTTTGTGGTTGCTTCTCTTGCGATTTCAAAGAAATTTCTCGCGCGAAAGACAAACCAGGAGGATGCGTTTTCGACGAATATTCGAAATTCCCAAATCCGTACAATCTTACGGGCGCGCGGAGTGAAACAGGGGTGCTAGGGTGGGACGGTACTATTTATATAGCTTCGGGGGCGGTTTTCCGGTGACATCGGTGTAGGTAAACACCGAATTCTAGGTAAAAACAGCGAAAAATCGGCATTTTTAAGAACGGAAGGCTATTCTGGTTACTGTAGGACGATAAAAAAAATGGGAAAAGACCTTCCGTTAATTTTCTTTTCTTTCACTTTTTCTTTAGATTCTTCCCATTCTTTCTCCTTTTTGTCACTATGGAACTACGGTGTTTATGCTGAATTATTGCAATAATTGCCAGTACGAAATTTCAACAGCAATGAAAAATAACATCTCCCTGACAATATTTGTTAAATTAGTTAGTTTTCGTTTTTTAACTAAAATGTCTTCACTTCTGTTTAATATTTTGGGCAATCCATTTTAAATTAGTTCTATATCGCCTTTTTTGAAATCTGGGGTTTGGGTTGGCTTTGTCTGGCTAGGGTTGGGTTGTGTGGCTTCCTTTGGTTTTTTAAACAACTATTTCTTCAATTCTCTATCATATTTTGGCGTGTACATGTTATTTTTGGTCTCTATCGCATTTTTAAATCATCATGTCTAGAAACGGAAGCCTCCTTTGCTTACCTGTACGACTACTAAAAATTAATTGTTATTGTTGGGTAGAATGCATTAGATTTGTTAGTATTTAACCTTTAGTTAAACGATAATTAGAAGTGTGCCTAACTGGAATCGGAGCGTGTATTAGGGGAGGAAAACAGTTATCCGGACGTAAAAACATGACAAAAGTCTTGTTTATGTATAAATTAAAGTCTTTGATCCGCAAGGAATACGCATAAATGAGTGTTATTTCAGAGGTAAATATCGAAGAGAGGAAATCGGCATAGATGATTAATTTGAATGGTACTTAGGAAGAGAGACTGCAAATAACCATAGAAATTTACAATAACAAATTTTTGTTGCTAAAAGGATATTGTTCATATCGAAATCATTGGGAGAAGAGGTGGAGGGTAGACAATTTCAGGACGCTGACGTTTGCTATAAATCTCCTGGCAGTTACATAAAGATTACTCAAATGGACAAACGGAAATGGTTATTTGTAAGGCGGAGGAGGTGGGGGAGGGAGGAGTATGCTACATATGTGTGTGAATAGGTAGGTAATGGGTATCAAACCACTCGTACCGTTCTACAGATTACGAATAAACAATGCGTAACGCAATAAATATATGTATAATGGAGTTGGTTGGAGGAAGTTTGGGTTCTTATCTGCACTTTATGAGAAATAAACAGTAACAAATTTATGAGGCTAAAAGGCAATCGTTCATATCAAATTCCTTGGAAGGAATCTTAACTATATTTCTTCAATGAAAAGGGGAAACAGATTTTAATATAAATTTTTCCTGTTTAGATATGACTACTATCGAATTTTTAAATATGTGCCCCTGTACTTTGTTAAATTTTTTGCGAGCTAAATGCGCAACGCAGTTGAACAATATTTACACCGAAATAAAGGTTATTTTATATTTTATTACTGGAATTCTGGTTGACGGCAACGAAGGACTAAATTTATCGGGAAGAAATATTTAAACCAAGGTACCAAAAAACGGCACTTTTTGCGAATCTCGGCTTTTTCATGCTGTATAAGAATCAATTACAAGGAAACTGCACAACTTACTGCATCACAATCTCATCCAGAGACACATAAGTGGGATTTCATCTCTTTCAAATTTTCGAATATGTATTATATTGTTGTTAATCGGCGTAAAAGTTAAAATCTATCATATCCTAGAGTTTTTATGTTAGGAAATGTTGATTGCACAGTGACAATCTTAATATTATTAATAACATTTTCTATGATCCTAAAATTTTGAATTTAAGCCTATTTCAGTTTTTAGATAAATTAAATAAAGTGACGTTGCCAAGTGTTCTTCACTTGCCTTCTCCACAGCTTATACGTCTCCTCGGCTTTTCTTGCTCCTATTTCGGAACTCTTTTACTTCGCCGAATTCTTCTTATTTTGTTTAAGAAATAAAATATAAATACTTAGCTCATACGGTGCTCTCAAGCAATGCTCTTCACCGTTCTTTCGCTCACTCCGGCACACAATGCAGTGTTGGTTGTTGCTAGATTTAAATCTACATCTTCCTCTCCTGACTTAATTGCTTGAAAGAAGTTTCTTACGTTGAGAATGATTTCTTTCTCGCGCTTCCTTAGATTATGCAGTTTCACTTCGTCTCTCCTACCATCCGAGTTTTCATTGGATGCCGACGGAGAGGAATTCAGCAACTTCTACC
>KZ308477.1:3646813-3661882 GCA_000376725.2 Ladona fulva | reverse complement strand
GCTTTTTCATGCTGTATAAAAATCAATTACAAGGAAACTGCACAAATTACGGCATCACAATCTCATCCAGAGACACATAAGTGGGATTTCAGCTTTCTCAAATTTTCGGATATGTATTATAATGTTGTTAATCGGCGTAAAAGTTTAAAATCTATCTTGTCCTAGAGTTTTTATGTTAGGAAATGTTGATTGCAGAGTGACATTCTTAATATTATTAATAACATTTTCTATGATCCGAAAATTTTGAATTTAAGCCTATTTCAGTTTTTAGATAAATTAAATAAAGTGACGTTGCCAAGTGTTCTTCACTTGCCTTCTCCACAGCTTATACGTCTCCTCGGCTTTTCTTGCTCCTATTTCGGAACTCTTTTACTTCGCCGAATTCTTCTTATTTTGTTTAAGAAATAAAATATAAATACTTAGCTCATACGGTGCTCTCAAGCAATGCTCTTCACCGTTCTTTCGCTCACTCCGGCACACAATGCAGTGTTGGTTGTTGCTAGATTTAAATCTACATCTTCCTCTCCTGACTTCATTGCTTGAAAGAAGTTTCTTACGTTGAGAATGATTTCTTTCTCGCGCTTCCTTAGATTACGCAGTTTCACTTCGTCTTTCCTACCATCCGGGTTTCCATTGGATGCCGATGGAGAGGAATTCAGCGACTTCTACCTTAAAAGGTTGATTTTTACCGCGTGCATTTTCTACTGCACTTCACACAGGTGGAATCCTACACGCTTACTTCTCCAAAAGACGCAGATTTTAAAAGAGAGTATAAAAGAGCTGAAGACTTTCCTGCTAATACTACAGAGGGCAACTTTGTTTTGAGTTATTTCTATAACTGTCACTGAAAAGGTGTACTGAAGGTTATCCAATTCCGCGAAAACAGTAGGGCGCCGGGTTAAACCCAGGAACTCCCGCATACACCATTCAGGTACTATTGTTAGCGTCCAACTGATTTCGCGGAATTAGAAGTCGTTACCCTTTGGTATGCTCTTGCAGTAGCCAGAGGCACAGATTTAGGAGCGTTTCAACGAAAAACTTTTATATACAGCCATGCTCCTTTTTCCATCTTCAATTCTGCAGTCACCGTGATGAGCAAAGGTAATGTTAAAGCAAGCATAAGATATATGAAATTAATTTAAAGTTGTGGAACTTACAAAATTTTTCTTTTCCTTAGTGCTATAAGAGATATGAATTACCTCAGTAAATGTTGTCGTTATTTTAAATAGTACGAATAACCAGAAAAACACTGTTAGAAGTACGTTCAAATAAGAATGTTCCAAAATTCTAGTAAGAGATATTCAGCTTTGTAATACTATATTGTTAATAACTATCCTTCATATCAATATTTCTTCAAGAAATTTAAAAGAGAAGGAAATATGGTCAGTAGTTATTACTCTAGAGCTTTAAATGAAACAGACAGATTCGAAAGAAGGTTTGGCTTGGTTTATTTACAAACACTAAATAGCAAAATAAAATAAACATACATATTGTCTGTCCAACGTTATGAAGACAATGTAAATCTCACAACCCCGTGCATCTCTACGGGGAGACAGCGCACGCTCTTGCAACTTTTACGTAGGAAAAGAAAATTGGCCAAAACTGATTTGATAAATTTTCATCAAACTGTAAAACTAATTTAGGGCAGCATGGTGCAGTTTAATCCAGGTCAAATGCTATAATAATCGCAGGAAAATGAAAAAAGTGATACTTTGAAGAAAATCGAGAATTAGTTGCGGTTGTCTTTGAACCGAAGTATTTGGGTCTACCTTCCGTGTAACACGGTCTTTCTTGGTATCAAAATCTTTTAAATTTCATCCACTTCCCACAAATGTTATTATTTTTCCTCTAAAAATTTCTGAGAGAAATTTCTTGTGGAATTCTATGGGAATGTCGAGAGTTTTCGGCAAAGTGCATTGAGAAAGGTAGTCGCCAGCTAACATTAAAGAAGAAATATCAGAAGAGTTGAAGAACAGATCAGAGCAGAGAACAACTGATGATCGGCAGAACTACCATGACCGAGCTCACAATGAAGCGGTGCTAGAATCAAATACAATCTCCCCAGAAATACGTGACCTACAACCAGCAAGCTTGGGCAGGCACAGAAACACAGAGGTACGACAAGAAATACAGGACGAAATAGAATCAGTTATGTTTAAATGGAGAGGAATTAGACCAGAAAATAGAACACCACTCCCAAAACTTAATTTTAATAAAGGAACAATTAATATCATAAATACAGTCAATAATTGCCTAGAGAAGTTTATAGAGTAAATAATAAATTTAGAAGAGCTTCACCTACTTATTTACGCAGCTGCTACAGTGACTTTAATCAAAAACAAGCAAAATATATCAGATGAACCTCCGCAGAAAAAACAAAAAGCAAAGCCCAAATGGGAAATTAGGCTTGAAAATAAAATAGCAAATCTAAGAAAGGATATTGGAAGAATGACTCAGTATAGTATAAATCACTCAAAGAAAATTATTCAATACGTAAAGAACATCTTAGAAAAGAATGATGAAACACCAACCGAAACATAAGATACTCTTAAACAGAAACTTTCAGCTTACAGCTTGAGACTGAGAAGGTACAAAGAAACAAATTTAAGAAGATTACAGAACATGCAATTTTTAAGAAATGAAAAACAGTTCTACCGAAATCAGGAGAAGAAAGATGAAATGAAGTTAATACCACAAGCACACAGGATATAAAGGACTTCTGGGAAAACATCTGGTCTCAACCCAAAAACCGTATGTACTCAGCTACATGAATAAACACAGAGCAAGAGAGAATGAAAGAAATACCTCAGCAATTAAACCGTGCAGTCACAACTGAAGAACTCATACAAGTAATCAGAGGAACATGCAATTGGAAAGCACCTGGAATCGACCATTTACATAATTATTGGTACAAGAAATTTACTGTAATGTACCACCTCATGACGAAACTTATCAATGAAATAATACAAGAACCAAAAAGAATGCCACAATTCCTAACAAAAGGGAAAACATACATGATACATAAAAATGGAAGATCAGAAAACCCAACAAATTACAGACCTATCACTTGCTTACCCACACTCTATAAAATAATCACAGCTCTCATAGCACAGAAAATAGACAAACATCTAACACAATATAACATTATTACAGAAGAACAAAAAGGATGCAAGAAAAACAGCCAAGGAAAAACAGGTCATAGTAGATAGTGTGATTACGAAACAGGCTGAAAGAGAACAATGAAATTTGATAACATGCTATATTGACTACAAAAAAGCTTTCGATTCAGTGCCACATGCTTAAAATCTTTGAAATTTATAACATTGACAAAAATTTACAGTATTTCCTCTCGGAAAGTATGAAAACCTGAAGGACAACAATATGTCTAAAGACAGAAGAGGAACATATAAGTACAGAAGAAATTAAGATAAATAGGGGAATATTTCAAGGAGACTCACTTAGCCCCCTTTGGTTTTGCCTATGTTTAAATCCACTTTCAAATACTCTCAATAGCACCGGTTATGGCTTCAAAATCAGACATCGTAATACCACTCAACATGTAATAAATCATTTTTTTTATATGGATGACATCAAACTTTTTGCTCCGAGCAAAACGCAAATACAGGCACTATTAAAAATCACAGAAGAATTTACCAAAGACACATGCATGGAATTTGGCATTGAAAAATGTAAAATGTTACACATAGAAAGGGGCAGGATCAAAATAGGACAAACAACAGAGGCTCTTAGCATGGAAACAATAAGCAACATGGAACCCGAAGAAACATATAAATATCTAGGATTCAACCAAAGCACGGGTATCAACCACGCAAACATTAAAAGGCAACTTAAAGAAAAATATAGAAAAAGACTTATTTTAAAATCTAAACTCAACTCCAAAAATCTATTCAAATCAATAAACACATATACAATGCCAATCCTTACATACTCATTTGGCATCATAAAGTGGTCGCAAACAGACCTTGAAGAATTAAATAGAATCAATAGAACCCAGCTCACTGAAAATCGAATGCTACACCCAAACTCCTGCATTGAGAGGATAACCATCAATAGAAAAAATGGAGGAAGAGGGCTGAAAGACATTCAGATGCTTCATAACAAACAAATAGTAAACTTAAGAAATTATTTCCATAACAAATACATCCCACTACACCACGCTATAGTCAAAGCAGACAAACAATATACTCCGCTAAACCTGAAAGAAGAGCAGAATCCACAATCTATACAAACAAACACAGAAGAGCAGAAGTAAGAAAATTGGTCTAAGAAGATACTGCATGGTCATCATTACAGTATTGTGCAGAACCCGATCATAGATAAAACACTTTTGATATAAATGGCTGAAAATTGGACATCTATTCCCTGAGACAGAAGGATTTCTACTAGCAATTCAAGATTCAAGCCACAAGGATCTATAGAAAACACATATTAAAGGAAGCAATAGGTACAGATATGAGCAGAAAATGCCATCAATATAAAGAAACAATAGACCATATAACAGAAGGATGCAGACTGCTCTCTGGAACAGAGTATACAGAGAGGCACAACATAGCAGCAAAAATAATTCATCAGGAGCTTGCATTTAAGTCCCAGTTGACAGAAACACATTTACCCTATTTTAGATACGAAGCTAAAAATCTTCTAGAAAGTAATGAGTACAAACTTTATTGGGACCGAACAATATATTTGGACAAAACAGTTATCCACAACAGACCAGACCTCACCCTTATTGATAAAGAAGCAAAGAAAACATACTTAATTGACATAGCCATCCCCAATGATGCCAATATTCAAAATAAAGAAGAAGAAAAATTTTCCAAATACACCCCATTAGCACAGGAAACAAAGCAAAGCAGCTCTGGAAACAAGAAACAGTAACAATAGTGCCAATAGTTGTATCAGTTACCAGCATTACAACAAAAAAATTTTATACACACCTAGAAAAACTAAATATTAATAAGAACATCCACTCAAATATCCAAAAGGCAGTCATACTTAAAACTACTTAAATAGTACGAAAATTCCTAGGAACGCAATATTTGACTTGGTTAAAACCCATCAAAGAACCAACATTAGTCCACAAATGTGAGATAAATCAAATAATAATAAGGAAATGTGATAGAAAGTATGGATTTCAAGGATATGTATAGATATTTAGGCTGTTTACAAAAAATTGGAATAGAGCATGCCAATACAAAGGAACAGTTAAAATTAAAATACAAAACCAGATTTCAGAATATCCTCAAAACAGAGCTTTCAGGAAGAAATAAAGTCAAAGCAATAAATACATACGCTGTCCCAATACTAACATTCTCATTTGGATTGATCAAATGGAATGAAACAGAATTAGAAGATCTTAATAGACTAACCAGAAGTACATGCAACAGATACAATATTCATCACATACATTCTGCCATCAAACGTTTCAATCTAAAAAGAAAAGAGGGAGGAAGAGGCTTTATCGACATAAAAAATATGAATTTTTCACAATTGAGAAGCTTAGAAATTACATGCTGGCTAAATCTGAAAAAAGTCCATTGCATAAGTCAATCACTACCATAACCACATCTGGTACACCACTGAAACTTAATGACAATACGTTCACAGCACTAGAGAAAATCAAAAGTACCAGCGCTCTAATGCTACAATTGAAAGAAAAGACCCTTCATGGGACCCCTCACCAGTTAACCCAGCCCCATGTGGACACATCAGCTTCTAATGCTTGGCAGACACATGGCAACATCCTTGTGGAAACTGAAGGATTCATGGCAGCAATTCAGGACCAAACAATAAATAAAAGAAACTATAGGAAATTCATCATTAAGGACCAACAAATTACTAGTGATAAGTGCAGACTATGTAATGAACAATCTGAGACAATTGACCATATTATCGGCGGCTGTGGGTTGCTTGCTTCTACAGAATATACAAGGAGACACAACAATGTTTGTAAAATAATTATAATAATAAGTTTATTTTACAGGCATAGGGCTGCCCTTTAGAAAAGTACACACATATGCATATAAGCCAAAGATAAGAATATACATGTGGAATAGTACTACAACTAAGATAAGATAAAATACACTATAGTTCATACATATAATAAAAATACATATCTAGGTGAAGATGGTAAATTACAATAGTTTGTACAGTTTTGATTTAACAAACTTTGTAAATATATTTAAGGAGAGATGAAAAATATCAACATCATGACAAGCTCTATTAGGTGAGCTCATGATATGGAAAATTGGCAGATAGTACAGATAATTTTTTCTTAAGGTAGGGAACTTCAAAGATGTTACAGCTGCAGGTAGGTACTTGAGTTACTTTAAAGTTTACAAGAGATAAAATTTCTGGGCAAGATATCATGTTATGGAGGACTTTATACATAAAAATAATATCAATATATTCCCTTCTGGCTTGAAGAGTAGGTAGGTTGAGTTGTCTTAGAATAGATTCATAGTGGCCAATTTCTCTTTCAATGTTGAATTTATAAGAAATCATTCTGAGAAATTTCTTTTGAACTCTTTCTAAAGAGTGGTTATATTTATTGTAATATGGACTCCATCTGACTGAGCAGTACTCAAGTCGAGACCTTACTAGTGAAGTGTACAATATATTAAGGCAATTGATGTCCCTAAAGTCACTGCATGTTCTGCCAATGAAACCCAGCAATTTATATGCTTTTGATGTGATGCTGCTGATATGTAAGTCAAAAGTTAGGCTTAACACTCCTAAATAAGAGACATAGTTTACTCTTTTTAGGCACTTCTTTGATAAAAAGTAATTAGCAACGAATGGAAGTTTTAATTTGTGATAACTTATGATATTACATTTCTTGATGTTGAGATCCATTAAGTTCTTATGGCACCATTCATTAACAGCAATTTTGCAGTAGTTTGATATCACTATTAGTGTTGACATAATGGTAGAATTTCAGATCAACGGCGTATAAAAGAAACTTGACCAAATTAAGCAGATTTCCAATATCATTCATGAACAATAAGAACAGTAAAGGACTGAAGTGGGATCCTTGCGGAACGCCTGACTTGGCTATAAAAGGAGATGAAATTGAGCCATTCACTTTAACAAAAAGTTTTCTATTGGTCAGATATGTTTCAATCCATTTCAATGTATTTCTATGAATACCATATGCTGTAAGTTTAGCAAGCAAGATAGTGTGGTTAACTCAGTCAAATGCTTTAGATATATCATAATAGATCACATCCACCTGGTTATGTTGATTAAGTAGATTAGAAACATCCTGCTGAAAAAGAAGTAAATTAGATACAGTGGATCTACCACTCCTAAATCCATGTTGTTCATTGATTAGGATGGGTTCAATAATAGTGCTCAGGGTGTCCACAATGAGGCTTTCAAAAATTTTTGCAAGAGTAGATTGAATTACAATGGGTCTGTAATTAGTCACATCATGCTTATTGCCACTCTTGTAAATTGGAATAGCAAAGGAAGATTTGAGAACTTCAGGAAAAATTCCACTGGAGAGTGAACTGTTGAAAATTATAAACAAAGGGTAAACAGGGTAATGAATTAGCACAATTTTTTAGAAGATGAGGTGAAAGGTTATCAGGACCCGGGGACTTGGAAATATCAACAGATTTTAGTTTACAGAGAATGTTTGCTACAGACAGTGAAAGTGTGGATAGGTTTACATTAGGATTTTGATTAATCTCAGGTAAAACTATAGGTTTAGTATCAGTGTATACCTTTGAAAANAGAATGTTTGCTACAGACAGTGAAAGTGTGGATAGGTTTACATTAGGATTTTGATTAATCTCAGGTAAAACTATAGGTTTAGTATCAGTGTATACCTTTGAAGAATAATTTGCAAAAAGATCACAAATATCACTATAGTTGTCACACTTCTTAATATCTAAGTACATTGAATAGGGGGTTTTTGTTGAGCTACGTAGATTATTAACATGTGTCCAAAAGTATTTTGTATTTCTGAAGATACTGCCTTGCACATCCATGATGTACATAAGATAACAACGTTTAGCAAGGGTTTTGCATTTTTTACGAAGTTCAGAAAAATCTTGATAAGCATTATTATCTCCTGTCATTTTAAATTCCTATGAGTTTTTTCTTAAGTTGAATAAGATTCTTTAATTCTAAGGAAAACCATTTGGGGAAGTTGCTATTTTTTATAGTAATTACCGGAGTATAAGCAGTGATGAGATCATTCAGAATGGCATAAAAATACTGAGTAGCTTCATCAATATTTAGATTACTTAGCAATCCTGCCCAATTAGTATTATTCAGAGCATTAGATATCGAGTCAAAATCACAATTTTTGTAATCAAACAACATATGGTACAATATTTGAATTATCTCCAAGTTGAATATGAAAACTTACTGCAGGGTGGTGCACATCACAATTCAGAAGAGACTCAGTTATAATATTACACTTTACATAGCAATTGCTGAAAGCAAGCAGCAGAATACGATTTTGATTTTTAATTGAGTTCACTTGTTGCAAACCTAAGAAAGAAAAAGTGTCCAGTATAACTTTACCTTGAGGGGCTGTGTTAAAATTACTAAAGTTCACTTAATTCCACAGTTCATCAGAGCAAATGAAATTAGGAAGATTGTAATCTCCCAAAATAATGACCCCAGCAAATGATTTGGTTGACAGGATGTTCTCAACAGTTTGACAGTGGGATTCATAGATTTCTGAGGATGACTTACGAGGTATATAAACACAGCCAATTAGAAATTTAGTTAAACCACTGCCTACAGTAATAAAGAGATGCTCAATATTATTATTATTGTTGGTCATAAGTTGAGATTTTAAAGTACTTTTAACAGCAATCAGTACTCCATCCCCTTGACTTTTTGAGGAAGTTAGGTTGGATCGATCTTTCCTAAATACAATATAATTAGGAAAGTTTAGTTCCGGAGATAGAATATCCTCAGATAACCATGTTTCAGTGAAAACGATCACGTCGCAGGTAGCGATAGATATCGCCAACCTTCGGTTATCAAGTTTAGTCTTAAGACCGCGCACATTTTGGTAATACACCGACATGAGAAACGGGAGTTTGCTTGTTTTCCTATGTGGCGACCCTAGTCATAAAGACCATTACTTGACCTAGTGGAGATTCTAGTGGAACCTAGATTAGGTTGAATTACAGACGAGACACCAGCGGAAGCACCAGGGAATTCACTAAGTTTTTGTTTACAGAGTTCCGTAGTAGCAGATTTGGTTATGGATGACCCGATTCCATTTGTGGACTGATCACTAGAAGATTCATGAACCTTGGGGGTATTAAGAGATGAGTCTGGAATACTTTGGGTGGGCGCTTTTGGAGGGAAAAATTTGCCAACTACAACATTATTGGGCCTCAGTGCACTATCCAGGAGTTCATCTCGTAAGGATAATGGAATATTCACTTTGAACGACCGATGGAACTTATTGGATCTGAAGTCTTCACACGAGAATTCATTGTCCAAAAATGTACCGGCCAGGAAGTTTATTACGTCTTTAGACGAAGTTTCTAAAGAAATGCGACCGACGTAGGTTGTGGCGCGACGAAGGACACCGGAGACGCCATTAACAGGTTGCGAAGATTTACCGACGATAGAATTCGATCTTTGTCGCCGTTTCCGCGAAACCACAGTACGAAATCCATCGTCGCGGTTTGCATTTTCATTGGTTAATAATTCTTTGCTTACCGGAGATGGTCTTACACAATCCAAACCCAAAGGAGAGAGAGCCGGTGCAGGAGAGGATTGAGTATGCAAATGTTCCGAAATCAGTGATGAGGGAGCCAAGAGAGTTGATGAAGAATCAGCGAAGGATACCGATTTTCATTTCACCGTCGTTAGGTTAGACAGGATGTCGGCGGCTTAACCAGGGCGATGGGGCAAGGTTGGTGGGTCATATATACTCGCTTAAGGAATATCACATGCTTTTTGAGAAGCACAGGGTCTTCGATATATTCCCCGTTTACTTCCAACCTCAGGAGAGGTTTGGGAGTAATCCTAAGCGCCCACTGTGCAAGCTTGCCCATAGCTAGCAGGTCATTGGCAAGCATGTCCTATCACCCCAATCTTACGATTAAGGCTTTGCTATCCCTCCTGTGTGAGCCATCTTTTCCGGCGGCATAGTCAGGTCTAGATAGGTCCCATGATCCTCCAGGCCCTGGCTACCGACGCAAACCCGGGCGGCAAGCAAGTTCTGGTGAAGACCTTGGTCCAGGATACCGTCATCCTTCCCTTCCCAGAAGGGAGGCGGCCAGCAACCTCCAAGACGATTAACGTCCTACGTCCCGCGCCAGTAAACTCTGCGCCAAATTAAATCAGAAGGCCGAGATCTTATTTCTCAGATCCACAAGCACTTTTTTAAAAAAAGGAGCCGCCAAGGTTTTGGGCTTGACCGCGTGTGTCATCCCCACCCATACGGAGTCCACGATCATCCACTGCGCCTCGACCAAACGCTCTGAAGACGGAACGTAGGTCTGGAGCGTAATACATACCAAAGTCTAAGTGGCACAAAATGGTACATGGCCAAAACCCATCCTCTCAGCGACATCGAGGACAGCCTGGATTACTAGGGCCGGTTGGCTCTCTACCAGTTCCCCCTCCAGGACTGCCCTATCCGAACCGCAGTCGTTGGCGATTCCAGGTGATTCCGAGCAGGGTGATAACTGTATCTCCACCACCCCACCGAAAGACATTCTGGCCTTCCTCAGGTTAAGCCGGGCTCTGGAGTGTACGATGAACTCTACATATCGGGCCCTGAAAGCCTATAATTGAACCTACAATTACCGATAATCGAAAATATATCTCCATCTAATTAAAAATCTCAACAACGTCTCAGTAGGAATTTCGAGACAGTAGCTAATGTGGTAATGCAATCGGGATTGCAGTTAATTCCCCATTACCTTCAGTGTATAATTTTAACATTTACTGTTATATCGTTTACTCTACGATATGGCTCTTGAAAAATTATAAATGTATGAGAGGGGAAATTAGATACTCTTAACATTTAGTCTCCCTATCATCAATAATAAGGAATATGGGGTTTCAAAGAAATTAATGTAAATGAAAATAAAGTCCTTCATACTTCAAAGCACATAATTACTACTACAATTTTAATTGTCGATCGCTTGACTCCCTGGCGGAAGCACAATGAATCTTGTCGATAAAATTTAAAGCAATCATGAGATTAAATGGAGAAAAATATTCAGTAAAAATTTTACTAAATTATCACTTGTTTTCAGCAACTACGCTGGTATTATGAAAGTTGTCTCACTTGGATCTAAAAGGTAAAAAGAATTACTTAAACGGATCTTCTACGTTTCAGCAAGGAATGCTAATCTAGTTTTATCGCAAAGCTCGATTAATTTAAAGCAATTATGTCATTTACTCTTTTCCGCACCTGCAAAGTAGATGAAACCTCACAAGAAATACAAGTTAAGAGCTTCGTTCTTTAACTATACCTTTTTGTGTAATAATGGACTTGAGATGCAAAAGTAAAAGGGACAGAAGAGTTTCTGGATGCAGACTTATTATTAAGTTATTCGAACGAGGTAGAATCATATACAGTGTAATCATTGTAAACGTCGGTTTCAAGTTAAACTTGTAATTACACCCCGTGACTATATTGAAAGCTAGTGGAGTGTATGTTGTCTAAAAGTGAATCCTCTACTACATGCAGGCATAGGGAATGGTATTTAGCTTAATGCATGTCCAAAGGTAACTCCCAGCTCCATAGGCAGTAATGATAATTGACTGGTTGCTACAAATTCTTAATATCCTAAGGGATAATCTGCGGGAATTTGAGTTTCGTGAAACCAACCAACAGACGACAGTCGCGACACGGTTTACGTGAGCCGCTAGAGGTGACACACTACGCATAAGACGCAAGATACGGGTCCCTACACGCGAGAGGTTAGACCCAATGCGCTAGTCCGGAACGCCAGGTAAAAAGACTCTAAGCGAGTGTGGCAAGCCCTGATCGCTATATGGTACACGTGAGACGTTAATTGCAACACGTTAATCTCGAGACGCGTTACGTTACGCAAAATATACATAGACGCGCCTCCCTTTGAACGTGTTTCGTCTAGGTGCTAGACATAAGACGCTTGTGGCGAGGTGCTAGACGTGAGCCAGTACAACCTACAGTATATATGCCAAACAATAAATGACATATTCTAAACGGTACAACATAGAAGCTAGCCACGAGGCGCTAGCTGCGAGTCGCAGGACGCTAGCTGATAGACGCGGGATGCTAAATGCGGCACGATAGACGCATGTCGGTGAATGCGACCCTAGACGCGAATAACTACATGCTATACGCGAAATTATAGACGCGAGACTCCACAGACTTGATTGTTGAAGCTAGATGCGGTAAGCGGAAAGAAAAACGGTAAACGTAAGGTACGAGACGCAAGGCGCTAAACGTAAGACGCTACACAAGAGACGCAAAGCGCCAGAAACTAATCGCCACACGGTATGCGTCAGACACCAGACGTGAGGCGCTGGACGTAAGACACTACACCGGGGGCGAAAAGTGTACGACGATTGAGCCTTCGCGCTAGGACCTAGACGCTAGATAAAAAGTGAGTAGACGCGAGACGGTAGATTGAGTACGCGAAAGTAAATACGCGAGACGATTAGCATAACGCCTTCTAGCATCTGGCGTTATAGACGCGATATAAGAAACGGAAAACGCTAGAGACTAGACTGAGACGATAGAATCGAGACGGTAGTCCCAATGCGCTAGGGCATGGACGGTAGTTAAATAGATAGTAAACCTTAGGCGCGAGCTGACGAACGCTAGATGCTAGACGCTACGCATGAGGCTATATACACAAGACGCCTACTGCGAGAGGCTAAACGCTGGATGAGAGACGATAGGCGCAAAATCGCAAGACCCGATTCGCTGGTCGATTGCCATTAGAAACCTAACATTGAAACTCCTATGCTATTTGTGAGCCACTAGTTCATATACGCGATTTTAAAGACGCGATACGCTAGACGCATGACAAACGCTGGACGTCGTATGCGAAGCGTTTAACGCTAGAGGCATGGTAAGAAACGCTTGACGCCATTTCCTGAACGACAGACGCTAGACACTACACGCGAATCGCAAAACGCTTGAATTCAGTCGTTAGAGTCGAGACGCTAAACGCGAGCCATATTCCCATCCCTCAGTTACTCTTCGCGCTTGCTTACCCTACATTATGTTTTGAATGACTGCCTACGGAATTAGGAAGGGATTCTAGATAATTGGCCGATAAAGAACTCTTGACTATTGCAAATTATTTTTACATCAATTGCTACCTTAGTTGACAGAACAAATATAATATTACAGTAAAACCCGGTTGAGAAGTTTTCCGGGGGACTAAGCGAAAATCGCCTCTCTAGTGGAATAAAGTTAAAACCGGGTGACGAAATGATCGTCACTTACTTCATATTTTTGAGGAACGGTTTGGTTGTCGCACAAAGAGAACGTCTTAGCTACAAATTCCATTTCATCACGGATTAAAGGAAAAGAATGGTACTTTTTAATTATACCTATAGTTAATTTATTCCTTCCCCGATGGATTTCCGCAAAGCCTCCCCTGATACCGTGAACTTTACCGTTTCATCGGTTTACATGAGAGCAAAATATACGTACTGGATTCAACAAATGAGTAACATCAACGCGCTGATCGTTGATTGAATCAATACATGGATCGTTGATTTTCTCCATATCTTTTTACTTCTCCGGAAATAAGTTAATCACGGTCAATAGGAACCGCCTTAGACACGGACTATGAGAGATGACAGTGGAGATAGATAACGGAGATACAGATAACTTAAAAAAATTCGCCTACCAAAGTAAGCGGGCATTCGGTTAAAGCGGGTTGTAGCACATCTGGGGACGTGAAAGTTCCGCGTCTTGAGCGGGAAGTAGAGCGTTTCAAGCAGTATTTTTACCACGTAATTCGTTTGGTAGGGACCGGGACAAATATCGTGTCTTAAGAGGGATAACGTCTTATGCAGAAGCATCTTAAACGGGTTTTACTGTAATTAAAACGTATAACTCATCCAAAAGTCACATTACTTTCAGAAACCCTGCATAAATTCAACCCTTAATCCACCCATTGATTCCTTCACCCGGAGCCTATGCATGCATGTAGTACAGGATAGGAAAAGGATACACTCAACTGCAATTTATGGGGAAAATTACATGTTTTGAGTATATGAATCCAATTTCTCATAAAGACAGCCTTGGATTCATTCGTTGAACTCGATTTGTTAGTCTGCATCCAGGTTGTTTGTTCGGTATAAGTTCCCGAAGTTGATAAATGAAAGGGATATATGTATATGTTAAAGAGGCACAGGTATTCGAAGCAACGTCAAAGGATAAGTTTAGCTACGCTTGCGAGATTACGTCATACACAAATTATTGTGAGATTCGGACTCTGTGAAGTTATTTGCACCTCCATATTAATTAAAGAAGTTACAGAATCAGGAAGTTACGGTTGATTACAACAGGCAATTGAAACGAGTCACTCCTTAAAAAAAACAACTAATCAAAAGAGGGCAGGCCTGTGAAATGACTTTCCTAGATAGGCAAATTTCTGCATAATTTCCCCTTAAAATGTCATCTGAATTTACTTCGAAGAAAAGATTTACTATCAGAAGTCAATTCCTAAGTCAGACAAATTTCAAAAAGGAATAAAATGGGTAAAAGGGAAATCCTCGTAAAACTTTGCATCATTTATAAATGGCACGTAAAAATTTATCATTAGCTAAAATTGTCTATGTAAATATCCAGTACTGCTGTGACACATAATTTGCATGATGTGCTTTGAAGTATTCAGGTTTTTTCCCACCCATTTAAAGCTTTACCACGACGCCCAAAATTTGAAAAAACTATTATCACCATCAAACAAACGCGGCATGAATTCCCCTGAATTCATTTCCTCAAACTAGCGACTTTCAGAAAATTCGGCTTACAGGATAAAAATGCCATTTCCCTCAGATAGGACACAATCATTATATGAAAAAAAGTGTCTCTCGTATTGAACA
>KZ308477.1:3628391-3642443 GCA_000376725.2 Ladona fulva | reverse complement strand
TAGAGCAACTGGACTCGTGGGACAAGAGATGCAATGGGATTAATACGAGACGCTACTCGAGAGACGCAAAGCGCCGGAAGCTAATTACCATATGGCATATGTGAAATGCCAGACGTGAGACTCTAGGTGTATGACACTATACCGGAAAAGAAAAATGCATGACACTAAACACGGCAAACAAGATCGAACGCGTTACTTTCTAGACGCTAGATGTAAAGTGAGTAGACAGTACACGATAGAGGCTAGCCGTGAGTGGTAGACGCTAGATGCTACAAGCTAAACAAGAGATGCTATACAAGGTACGTTAGACGTTTGACGATATAAGCAATACGGTAGACGCATCGCATATGATGCAGAAAGCTAGATGCTAGACTGTAGTTGCGAGACGCAGGATGCTAGATGATAGAAGCTGGATGCTAGACGCAGCAAGATATTTCATGAAATTTAATTTAGAAACAAGATAAACGATTCGGTAAAAAAAATTAATATACGAATCTTATGGTAAATATAAAATGTAATTACATTTAGAAAAAATATCTCTTAAACAAAGCAATCTGTAATATATTTTTTAGTTATACATTAAATCTTTTTAATGAAGGATTTCCATAATTTGTAAGTTGTCATACAGTTGTCCTCTATATTATATTATAAATTCAATGAAAGATTAACTACTTACTTAACGTACTATTTTTCAGGATTTCCTTTAAATTCCACCTGTATAGCCATGGGAATGTCCATCGAAATCTGTAAGGGGATAAAAAAATATATTGTATTGCTGAACAGTTATCGTTACATAGATTACATTTATACAGATGAACAGTGATAAATTATTAAAACTAGAAACCTAGACTGTGCCTTCTTTTGGCAATGTAGCAAAGACAGTGATATGAGGGAATAGGTAAGGAATTGGTTTGAAAAGGCAACCACTAATGAGAATACATTGGAGCTGGGAGATTGGTAAGTTGTCAATTCATTTTCTTCTATGATCTTGTCTTGTGGTAAGATAAATCTCACTCTACTCTAACCAAATCTAAGNCAGTGATATGAGGGAATAGGTAAGGAATTGGTTTGAAAAGGCAACCACTAATGAGAATACATTGGAGCTGGGAGATTGGTAAGTTGTCAATTCATTTTCTTCTATGATCTTGTCTTGTGGTAAGATAAATCTCACTCTACTCTAACCAAATCTAAGCATTAGAATGAACTTAGTCAATTCTTGCAAACAAAAATGAAAATCTCCAATGGAATTTATTTCAACTTATCGATTTCAAAAAAATTATGTATCATGCTAAATAACCTGACAAAGTGGAAATCTTTTTATTTAAATTGGCATAACTTGAATAATTTACTGCCCATGGAACTAAGAAAGCAACTCCAAACCAGTAACTCATTTAAAGAAGAAAGAGCTTTTAATATTCCATTGGTAGAACATTGGATATGGTAATATTGACATTCTAAGGGAGAAATTAATAAATGAAAGTTTATTAGGGTCAAGACAACCTATGACCATTAAGTCGAAAATCCCAACCACATGGTTGCAACTTAAATTGTTATTCTCAGAAAATAAAGAATAATTTATAAGTAGTTTTCTGTATAACCTAAATACAATAGGACTATTTACAAAGTTAATCAGCCAATTAATTACTTCAAAATTAATATATTAAATTTTTTGCACTTTAATCGCACTGATTGTGTCATTTTTGACATTTAATACCTTCACTTTCATCATACTTTTAGATACAGCAAAGAAAATGCACCAAAAAAATACGGATTTTGCCCATACATGAATTCTAAAACTTGGGTGCGTCTTTGATNAACTCGAAAAGTCGGGCATTGGAGTCCGATACATCGCGAAAGAATTAGTGGTTATTTTATGTCGCGAAATATAAAATGGTGGAAGGGAGCTCTATCCACGACTACAAGTAATAAAAATATCTTTTAAAATATTATAATTAAGATACGGTACATTAGTATTTCTTTATCCAAACACAATATCTATGACAATTAATAAAATGTAGACGTAGACAAAGTGCAGCACCAAGTACGAGAACAACTTGCGAAGGTAGAAGGGGCGGTTAACTGACAGAACTGGCGTGTAATTAACTATGAATGAGGTAATAACTGTCCGAGGTCACAAAGATTACTCGGCTAGATGCAGCAGGGAACCCGAATCATTTGTAGTCGTTACATGATGGATAATCAACATCTGTGGCCATGACCAAAACCAAGGGAAATAACCTCGCTTTTGCGGGATTTCGTTAAATAGGTGACTACTATGAAAGAGTTTTGCAGTATCTGCTACCAATTTAACCTCATGTTTACGGAAATATCGACCAATACCTAAATAGAATATCAATTGGCCTTGAGAAATTTCCTAACTACCAATGAAGACTATCCTTATCTGTTAAAGGAAACATCTACTTGAAAATAAACAGGGCTCAGTTTAAAAAAATAAGGGAGAGTATTTTGAAGAAGGTATCAGAATAATTACGTAAGAAACGAACGGGAATACACATCGACCCGAAGATGCCAGCCGTCAAACTAGTGAAAGTGTGGTGGAGTTTGAAATCTTACGTGGTATATAATAGAAATACATGGAGTCATTTGATGTAACAAAAAAGAAACTGAGTAAGAGGCTATAGGATGAATTTCCAGATAATTTTTAGCACATAATCCATACGGGAAGCAAAAAAATTAGTTTGCGTTCAATGTACGTCGTCCCAATTTTGTAAATGATACTTATCATATGAATGTTTACCCAGATAGTATTTATTGTATAGGTTTTCGAATTAATAATGCAGAATAAAACATCTATTTGTGGAGATAGAGTTCATTTATCGCTCGATAGCATCTTTTATACATTTACACCTCAAAAATGATATTTCTACTGATGATGAATCAAATAGGTGCACGTTATCAACACAATATAACTCTTATCCCTCTCCCGTGTAAGTACGAAATAAGACCAAAGGTCGCTTAGGATTTAATTGAATTTTTATTGATGATTGTTTTGAATATTTTGAACGACTTCATGTATCGCTGATTATCAAAACCCGGGATTAAGAATCACTTCAAGACAGAAGATCCGAAATCTGGCATGGATCTTTTGGATATTTTTAAGGAGTGATTTAAATTATAAAACACGGGACGTTGTGTCCACAGTCTCAGCGAACGCAATATTCGAAGCAAGAGGTAAAAGAGATATCGCGAGAATATGGCGAGAACGGATAAATATTATTAGTCTCTTTTTAAAATATTGGAATATGGAATTCCATATAGTAAACAATATGGCAACGGATGTAAACTAAATTGGGGGGATTATTTCCTATTTTAACTTCGATTCAGCATCCATACACTTCCATTGTGGATAAAATACGTTTAGGTTTGCGATCACGGATTGTAACATTCTAGAGTAATAATTCATCGTTGGTTCAATCAAGTTCTAAGACATTATTCCGGAAAAAACAATCATTTTAATGTCTCGGAGGAAAAGCATGGATTGTACAAATAATCACTCAACTAACCTAGGATGGATCGCCTCAAAGTCCTCATCTGCAATGTCCCTCCTGTCATGTCCAGCACTTTCACTGTCACAAGCGGGAAACCCACAGGTTCCTAAACAACCGAGACGGGAGTAAATTAACTGTGGAGAGTCTGGAAAAAAAGATTTAATAATTTTATCGGTGATACATACACAAGAGTTCAGTCACGCATTAGAGCGAACATACAATATTATCCGAAACGGTTTTCACTCCGACTTAAAGAATTTACGAATCATCGTTTCCGCCCCTTCCGTGACATCGAAACCGTTCGAATCTTTTTTTTATTCGCGTTGACGGTAACCTTCTGAAAGTATGTTTATTTCGTACAAAATACAATAACTTTTCTAATTTAGGGTAACATTAAAATGAAACATACTATCAGTTAGTAACGAGTTGCAGTTGCATACTATCACTGAAACCAGACCCTAAATCATTCAAGTAAAAGGTGCTTTGTTGGTAACGAGTACAGAACGGAGTAAAAAACTGTTTTCGAGATAGTTTCAAACTAGATAAATTCAAAATATCGGTTCGCGAACGTTTCACTAGCAAGAATAACGTTTTTTTCGGTTTACCTTTAACACCTCGGTTTCGAATTTAAATCACATTAAAAAATCGGTCTATACTTAATGAATAATGTTTAATGAAAAAACAAAACGATATGACATCAAGGTTAGCTGACAGGAAACTTATTATGAATATCGCTGTCTTACTGACAGTATCTTCTGATTCAGTATCTTCACCCGCCATCGAAAATATCGCCTAAAATATCTTGTGAATTAATTCAAGTTAACATATTTACCAATAAAGTATGTAATCACTAAAGGTTTACGCTTCTTAGCATATCATTCGTCAATCAAGTAGTTATTCAGGATTCGGAGCGCAATTGCTAATTCTTAAATTTTTTAATCGGATTAAGGCAGAAATTGTGCTGAATTCTGAGTTGCATTTTCATACAAATCAAATATGATGGAGGTATTCTTTTAATGTCAGCTAAACGAAAAGCCAAACTAATACGAAAAGAACCTTATAATGTTAATAATACGCCAGCGCAGCACACACAAAAAAGAAGCAAGAAAAATACAATACTTCTCCGAGAACGAACAACAAATTGCGTAACTGACATAATAGTAATTTAGTGATAATAATGATATTATGGATTATCTACTTACCAAGCGCATGACATTCTCCTTCTAGGAAACAGATATCTTGACGGCAGAAATCAGTTTCTTTTTTTCTAAATTAGCGAAAATTCAACAGCCAAGTGATGAAAATATATGACGATTGCGTTAACCTTAAAATTCTGCCCGACTTTACCGGGTTTCTATTCCGTAGCAATTTAAAAATTCAAACGTTAACGGTTTTTCGAAGGAAACGTACTCGCACGTCCACTCCCGATGAATCTTTTAACCAATCTGAGTGCGCACACCGATTGTTAACAAAACCAAACGGTGTGCGCACTGGGAATGCGCAATGGTGCCCGCTGTTTAATTTTCCCTCCACCCCCCTTTCGTAATTATTAACGTAATTTAATAAAGATTTTATATTTACATTTAATTTACCAGAAATATATTTTAATTTAAATTTGTGACATATTTAAAAGTAATAAAGATTAAGATGGCATTGATTCCTCTCCGTGTATAATTCGTGATATTGTAGACGTTAGCTATGACTCATATTTCAATAATAGTTTGCGAAATATAAAAATGTAATAATTACATATTTAGAATGCAATATATGGCGCAATAAAACATTATTACATGTGTCACATTGAAGTAAATGTTTAATATTAGTGACCCTTAAGCATAAGAAGTTGACTTTCGATTTGCTCTTTTAAATGTAACGTTCTAATGTTGGCAACATTTTCAACGATTTATATATGATTGATTAATAACCAAAAATCGAAGATTGTATGTAACATATTTAAATTGATAACATGTCTTACATATTTAATGTTAAACGTAAATGAATTATGTCAAATCGTAAATCAAGACTTTATAATGGAAGATTTATTTTATAGCAAGGCTTTAGAAACAATTGTCATAAATATTGGGTAACAGATTTGAAACGTAGAGTCGGCAATGTTTATATGCTCATTTTTAAACCAAGGCCTCTCAGCATGGAATGTTAGTTCGTTATCAGGAATAAGAAATATCTTCTACGGACATCTGTTCGGCTTAATACGTAAGGAAATGTTAGAATGGAAGATAGCGCTATTTTTAATTCTGCTTATCCTTGAATGTTACGGCAAATATATCTACCGTTATATATTATAATCATGATAATGATGCAATAGAAGATGCCCTACTCGAAGAAAACATCCTCTGCCTTTTTAACCTAAATTACGGAAGGTGAATGAAACAGCAATAATGCAATGAGATATAACCTAAGAGGTCAAGAATGATGGATACAGAAGAGTCACAAATCATTTATATGTCAACTCATTCGCCCTGGAATTAAATGTCTTTCTATCATGCCAATTAATACTCATAATGCTGCTTACACGAAACACAAGTTTTTCAACTTATTTTTCAAGTACCATTGGAATGTAACTACCCTTAAGGACAACGTGAGTTTCCCATTTTTATTTCTTGAGTAGACTCAGGATATCACGTACAAATATACTTATTCTATCTACTTCGCCTTATATTTTTATAATACATACGTAAATTGTCACACAAGCGTATTCCTTTTTTAATTGCCTCCAACACAAAATGCACCTCTTAGAGCACTTCTCCGACTCCTTTGCTACTCTCGTAGGTGTAGAACATGACGGAAGGAGAGTAATTTCCTTTTCTTCCTCAGAAACACACTTTTTAAAGATATCACTGAATGTAAAACAGCACTGAACAAACCGAAAAACAGCACTGAATGCAATGCTGAAAAATTCCGTTCCACTTGTCGTAGCTTTCCACATTCACAAGAAACATAAATGAGACCCTCGTGAGTTGACCACATGCCATTAAACGGCCATTACGGGCGGAAAACAGAGAACTACGGAAGTCACGGGTTGAGGAAACCAGGTTTCGTTATTCAGAAATGTGGGTACCAGAATTCTTTGCTTTGGAAATTCGCGGGAAAGTGAAGAATTAGTCTCGTGAATATCGTATCATACGCCTTGATGTGAGAACTTTAAGTGTAAAGTGCTTATTTCAGAAGCATAAAAAGTTGGTTAGTGTTTTTCTCTGAAATAAGTCTGGAATTGTTTGTCTGGCGTGTGTTACGTATGATTGTCAGTGAAAATCGACGTGAAAAAGAAGTTCACCTACACCACGTTTCTTACCACCAGTTGTCTCTTTCAAAAAGTGTGAAAATTGCACCAGTGGGTGCCTCGGATTTCCATTTCAATATCTTTCCTGGTCCTGGAGTACCATTAAAGGCATTAAGTAGATACTTATTGTCTGTCTACGAAATTTCACATACTAAACTCGAGAGTTCCTTAGCTACCAGGGATTCTTCCAACGGTAGAGTGATTTCGCAATTGTGATATGAAGGTAAGTAGGATTCCTGTAATTGAACGATATATTCCTGAATTTACTTAATCTATTAAAAGGCAAATAATCGCGTAGTTTCGTAATAATCGTAGATTTTAGTTACACTTAAGATCAAACTGAGTTGAAAGACTACACTACACACGTCCTAATAGCTGAATTTTTAATGTTTAGAGTTACAGTAGTCTGAAATGAATACCCTGGCGAAGCATTGAAGTTCTTTGCAAGTCTAAATTAATCTTTGAAATTTTGATTAGGGTATTTCAAGCGGTGTTTAACAGTAGAGGAAAAGGAATATTGATCTCAGAATTCTCCTAGTCCACATCCTCACATTTCATCTTACTTGAATATGAATTATTTATGACGATTTTCTTTCATTACTTAGGTCTGTCTGTGTAAAGTCCGAAGGTAAGTATGATCATCAATGTCACCATTGGCTACCAAAGATTTAGACGGTGATTGAGGCTAACAAGGTAAGGAGTGAAGTGAGGTACTTTATTCACAGAGAAACGCCTTAAGTGTAAAACGTAATTGTAATTGCAGAACAATAACCCTATAATTAACACTTTTTATTTTATAAAAAGGGTTCATAAGACTCATTAATAAAAATTCAGGTAAATCCTAAGCGACCTTTAGTCTCATTTCGTACTTACACGGGAGAGGGATAAGAGTTATATAGTGTTGATAACGTGCACCTATTTGATTCGTCATCAGTAGAAATATCATTTTTGAGGAGTAAAGGTATAAAAGATGCTATCGAGCGATAAATGAACTCTATCTCCACAAATAGATGTTTTATTCTGCATTATTAATTCGAAAACCTATACAATAAATACTATCTGGGTAAACATTCATATGATAAGTATCATTTACAAAATTGGGACGACGTACATTGAACGCAAACTAATTTTTTTGCTTCCCGTATGGATTATGTGCTAAAAATTATCTGGAAATTCATCCTATAGCCTCTTACTCAGTTTCTTTTTTGTTACATCAAATGACTCCATGTATTTCTATTATATACCACGTAAGATTTCAAACTCCACCACACTTTCACTAGTTTGACGGCTGGCATCTTCGGGTCGATGTGTATTCCCGTTCGTTTCTTACGTAATTATTCTGATACCTTCTTCAAAATACTCTCCCTTATTTTTTTAAACTGAGCCCTGTTTATTTTCAAGTAGATGTTTCCTTTAACAGATAAGGATAGTCTTCATTGGTAGTTAGGAAATTTCTCAAGGCCAATTGATATTCTATTTAGGTATTGGTCGATATTTCCGTAAACATGAGGTTAAATTGGTAGCAGATACTGCAAAACTCTTTCATAGTAGTCACCTATTTAACGAAATCCCGCAAAAGCGAGGTTATTTCCCTTGGTTTTGGTCATGGCCACAGATGTTGATTATCCATCATGTAACGACTACAAATGATTCGGGTTCCCTGCTGCATCTAGCCGAGTAATCTTTGTGACCTCGGACAGTTATTACCTCATTCATAGTTAATTACACGCCAGTTCTGTCAGTTAACCGCCCCTTCTACCTTCGCAAGTTGTTCTCGTACTTGGTGCTGCACTTTGTCTACGTCTACATTTTATTAATTGTCATAGATATGGGGTTCCCCGCTGCATCTATCCGAGTTACCTCTGTTTCTTGCGCCTTTAAGGGTTAAAAGTCTCTTTCTTAGAAACGGCTTGATGTACTCGTACAGACATGAGACAAACTGTATTGTATACTATAAGTTTGAAAGCTCACGAGAACTATTCTCATCTCTGAGAAGGCTTGGCTTGTAACTCAGGGTCCCATAATACTTTTCCATATAAAAGCACGTCAAGTTCGAAATGTACTGTGACGAATACTTTCCTGAAATCCAAAAAGATGGCGTATCCAGAGAAAGTTCAGAGTCTCATATTTGCAACAATTTGCCTAAAATATCTTAATTTCTCAATTGATAAAAGGTAATTAAAATTTACATTGTGATTTTATTGCCGTCTCACATTAAAATAGTTGCTCTTCACATGCACACAGACTGCACGTTATGCTGATCAATTCCAATAAATTTTGCTCAAAGCAGGCGAATATGGTATTGAAATATTTATTGCAAATTTANAAAAGGTAATTAAAATTTACATTGTGATTTTATTGCCGTCTCACATTAAAATAGTTGCTCTTCACATGCACACAGACTGCACGTTATGCTGATCAATTCCAATAAATTTTGCTCAAAGCAGGCGAATATGGTATTGAAATATTTATTGCAAATTTAAACAGCATTGTAAATTATATGTGGAACTTTCACGGATCTTTCTAAAGGTGCATGAAATCCATATTAATATATGAAACGATATAGCATGTTTCATTAAAAGTTCTCACCGTTCAAAGTAGTCCATGTTTGCCATTTTTTGTTAAAATTTTGGATTGTTTATAATTTTAGGATAAATTTATAATTAAAAAAATTCACTTAGCTGTAACTCTACTAAAAATGGTTTTCCAAGGGAGTCTGCAAGTTGAAAAGTTTTCAAAAGTATTCATATAAAGTTTTACTTCCATCCCATTTTGGGTCCATACATTAAACATTAAGAAATTAGTAAAGATATGATGGG
The DNA here is from genome assembly GCA_000376725.2 of Ladona fulva. Classification (NCBI taxonomy): domain Eukaryota; kingdom Metazoa; phylum Arthropoda; class Insecta; order Odonata; family Libellulidae; genus Ladona; species Ladona fulva. The sequence goes on along the minus strand of KZ308477.1, from coordinate 3,632,814 downwards.
TCACCATCCGCTCTGCAATGGGTATCAGAAGTTTCACTTATTTGCAAAATATGAAAATGTTTAAAGCTGTGAAGAAAGACATCAAAATCTTAAAAAGCATTTGAAATACTTTTTAAAGATATCTACCTCATTAAATTGCAAAAAACATAATTGTTGTTGAAAGCATACCTAATTAATCACATCAATTGTTTATTCACAATTTTATGTTTAAGTTCCGAGCAGTACGCATCGTGCACACACCTAAGCCCCACCCTTTGCATCTACGTGTATGCACTCGCTTAAATATGTAAAAAAAACCTACCACTAGCTTCTTAGACATCTATGACTCTAAAATTTACAATATGATATGAATACTGCACAATATTCTTAACCTTCAGTATTTAACATTTATGACTCTTTACAGATCCATTACTTAGATCACATTAAATCAGTAAAAAGTCAACTGATAGCTTTGCAGGCAGCAGTAACTGTAAACTTTAAAATATGATTAGAAAGCAGCATAAAAATTTTAATATTCAGTAATCAACACATATATTTCTTTTCCATTTATCAATTTAACTAGATAATCTTTTGAGAGCATATTTTTCAATATTAGAATTATCACTCGCAAGAATAATCAATCAATGAATGTAAAAAGCCAGAATACCTTTACTTTGCGAATGCTTTCTTGCTCTTTTTGAATGAATAAAGAAAGCTTCTGAGAGCAATTTAACTTACGTTACTGACATGTTATGTTTCCATTGAAAATTTCACACTTTTGTTATAACTGTTATCCATGCCTTAAATAATCTCACTGATTTTGGAGTTGATGGAAGCTCTGAATGAGTTATAGGCCAAGGAATTAAATAAACTGAACTTATTCACAGTGGTATTCTTGGATTTTAAATTGTGAGGAGCAGGATGGAGAAGGATATGTTTGTAAGCCTTTTATCCTAATTCCAAAGAAAAAGCCTCCATTGTTTCTCTCATGATAATGGCGAAATTCCACAGTGGGAAGCTTAATATAAATGAACAAAGTTAGTGCAATAGAAGATCAGTAGAATGTCAAAAGCAGTAATGTCCTTGAAAATATTTAATACTAATGATAAGGATATTCATTTGAGTTAATCAATGTTTGCAATTCTCTGTTTTGATTAATTTTCTCTTCTCAATCCAATTCATATTTCCTTCATTAAATGCCATTTTTGCACAATATCCCAATAATTGTAAATATTTATTAGAGATAGGTCATGAAACTCATAGGATTAATTCACTGATTTATAAATATGATGCCAAGGTTTAAAACATAATTATTCCTTCTGTTGGTCATATTAATTTGACGAAGAATCTAATTGATGGGATCTTGCATGGAGATAAATTGTCTATATTTGTCAGCTCATTGAAATTTGCAAGATTTGCATTTTCATACAGAGGAATGATTAACCATTTACTGGCTTCTGATATTAAAGAAATAAAAGCATAGAAAGTTGTAAGCATAAATATCTGGCTCTATAGCCACCTATTGGAATTCATCAAAAGTAATGTTAATTTTAACAAAATCTTTTTCTGACAGTGATCAGTTTTTTGAAAATGATCACACAATGGATACTTTGAAAACACATTTTCCAAACAAAATCACAGTTTAATCTTTCTGAGAATAACTTACTATATCTCTCCACCAACTTTAAAAGAAATTTTAAATGTACTCTTCAATTGAGTAACATTTAAAACATTAACAATGTCCTTTTCATTTTGTTGCCAATGTACACTTCTAGCCAAAATTAATGCAACACCTCGTGACATGACGAAGTGGGAGATCTAGGCATTAACTGTGCTGAGGAGTTTACAGTACACTTTGACAAGTGTCAGAAGGAGGGTTCAGCCCATTGGGAATGGGGGAAGGCAAGGCCTAGATTATCGGATCTAACAGCAACAGTAACTTACGGAAATAAAATCAATTATGTTTAGTAAATGCACCAGCGAATCTGAATTTAAGAAAAATCTTCCATAACAAGAGTTATTTCAAGAGAAGAAAAATAACTTCTGTAAGAATGATACTTATTTACTTAACAAGTACTGCAAAATTCATTTCTGTACAGAAGATTTGAACATTTGCAGGATGAAGAGGAACTTTTCTGGACTGCGTTTTCAAGAATCATCATTGGACATCACAGAATACGTTCATCACGAGTAATATCATCTCCTCAAGGAGACGTCTTTGCCTTATTTAGTAATTTTATTGAATTATATTATCAGAAGTTGTTTGAAAATGTTTCTTGTGTATCTTTAAGACAGTTAGTAATGAAGGGAATAACCCTGTCAATCGCTAAAAAAATCATTGTAATTATTTTATTTCTATGCTCGGATTACAGTTCCATGGCCAGAATGACGACTCCCCAAAGCACATAAAGACACTTTAAAACTAAGGAGAAGCATGAGGTATTGAAAATACAGTTGGAGGGGTGGGCCATCGCAGATAAGGTGAATGCAAGAATTCCCAAGTTATCTAGCAGCCCTGCCTCTTCTCCTCAGTTATCACACGTCTATCTTCCATGCACTCCTATACACTTCCATGTCTATAGCCATGCACACTGTCATGGTCATGGTCATTAGTCCAGTATTCTATATTGAGCAAAGCGATTCCATGAAAACCATGAATAATTTTTGATTGAATATTTTATAGGAAAAGAAATATACCAGTATAAGATGTCTATGAAATTAGAATGTCAGCTTTACAGTTACCACGATTCTTGGAAATAAGGAATGCTCTTCATGTAGTAATCTTAATAAGAACTGTCTTTATGATCAAGGGACGTCAATTGTTTTTATTTATCAATTTAAAACATCAGGCTAAGGCATCAAAGTAAATAGTTGTAACATGCTCTGAAGAATATTTTGTTTACGAAGATTTTGTATTCTCTGAATCCTCTTGGCAGTAGATAAAAATAATGGATAAAGCCTAGGAAATTATCAAATGAAGGAAGTTTGCATATTTGAAGCAAAAGGAAGATAAATCTTTTACTTTCATTTAATTTGATTAGGCATAGTTTTTCAACCAAAATCTTGTCAGGCTGTTCATCCTGAGACTCCCGTATCCACAGTCCATATTCATATCCGTCTCATGAATGCTTTGCTTGCAGAGATAAGTAGGAATACTGATTTACAAATTTTGCCGACATTAAGCACATCTAGGCCTTGCCTTCCTTCATTCCCAATGGGCTGAACCCCTCTGACACTGTTGTCAAAGTGCACAGTAAACTCCTCAGCACAGTTAATACCTAGATCTCCCGCTTTGTCACACCGCAAGGTGTTGTGTTAATTTTGGCCAGTACTGTACTTGTGCGATTATTTCTTAAAGGTTTCAAATTGGACCAGCCATCCAAAGATCCAACAATTAAAAGTTATGTATATCATCATAGAAATGATGTTCAGTTTGGCTCTTGCAATTTATTAAATTAGAATACAATCTACCACAATGCCTGCAAAACCTTGTCTGTGGAAAAATGTTATATCCTTTCTTTATGAGTTTTCTCAATGCAATTCCTTGCTGCCTACAATGTCTTACATTATAACTGTCAGTTACATACATAGATTACTTATATATACATATAAGTCATATTCCATTGTGTTAATGTACTGAACAGTATGCAGGAATAGCAGGTCAAGAGTATACAAAATTTAATTATTCCAAATTACTTTGTTTTTTTTCCCTGGCTTTAACCAATGAAAGTTGAGCTATTTTTTAGATATGTTAGGCCATTCTCTGGAAATAAAGTGAAGGTGTCCTCCCCCATCTGGGCCTTGAGGGCTGCATCTTTGAAGAAAGATGAGTGGAATGTTGATCCTTGGAGGACACAGTGGTTTCAGTTGCCAATGTGATTCTCGAATTGCTTTAATAAAGGGTCCAGTTTGGAAATGGTTTGATTTCTTTGAATTATTTGTCCAAATTAATTTAAACGTTTTCTATCATTTATTAAGCCTGAGTTATCTTTCTGAGATACATAATGCTACTCTTTGACCATGAAATGAAGGCTAAGATTTTAGTCATCCTCCTATGCACAGACTCCAGACATCCTTAAAATAATACCACAGAAGTATTTGGCCATGGAGGATGCTGTGTCAACAGCTCTGTTTTAAGGGTGAGACCAGGAATTCCTTGCAGACATTGTCAAAGAGACAGGTGTGGTTCTCTTCTCAATCTTCTATTTTATAATTATAGACTTTTTATCTATGTCAACAATTTTCTCATTTAAGGCTTGAATGATCTGATATCCCAAAATAATTTTGTGTATATGCTGTTTGAATTTGCAAAAAGCTAATGACAATTATGAAATGCTAACATTCTACATGTCTGTTTTTGTGCATGCTGAGTCCAGATTAGTGCTCTCCAAGGCAGTTGTGCAATCTGAAGTCATCAAACAACTATCTGATCACAATGGCTATC
>KZ308477.1:3576003-3613126 GCA_000376725.2 Ladona fulva | reverse complement strand
TATTATAAAATAAAATGTTATATCTAGGTTCACTATTAACAGCAAGGTTGTGATGTACAACATTCAAGACAAATGTAATTGAAATATGTTTAGTATCACATTATAAAATGTTTTAAGATGATTCAATACCACAAAGAGTATACTATTTGCAGTATACTGCAAGAAAAATTACTCAAAAGTTATTATAGATTAATTCAAAATGGCCAGCGTCCGTTTAAACTATTTGTCAAATATACTATCAACAAATCTTGTTAAAATGAAAGACTCATTAAAAAATCTCATACAAGGCAACACAAAATCTAGTAATTATCAATGGATACAGTCTTCATTCTGTGTGATTCCATAACAGGAAGAAATAAAACACTATAAAAACCTTTTACAGAAATTGCCAGTTTCAATTATTTTATAGAAGTTGTAGAACGGAAAAATTCCTTCGTTCATTAACACATTTAGAGCTCAGGACATCCAGAGAAGTGGATTTCCTAAGAAAATTCTGTTATGCAAGTATTTATGTCACAGCTAATTGTTCTATGATCTTCCCTTGTCTACCTTCCAGCATGTTATGATCAGCAGTCAACAAGGTTCTATTAAGATTTATAGTAATGCAATAATCATTAATAAGAATTTGTTAGCAACAACTGTAACAAAACCAAGTCATTATGTTAACATATACCACCAGGAAGAACCATTTCGAACCCAAAATTTCTAATATAGGCATACTTACATATTTACACAATGGGAACAAACCATATATAATACATAGAACAAATGTGTATGATAGTTTTAAATACTTAATATAGCACTCTGTAAGACATATTATATAAAAAAAACTAACATTGCCATCTTCTTGTCCTATCAACAATACTCAATTATTACTAAAAACGAAAACCACTGAAAAACCCACCTTCTAGACCTCCCACATTGGAAATACGAATGAGCAAACTCGGACGATAAGTTCAATCTCGCAACCTCGCTAGTTGGCAATGTCGATCGGCGCTAGTAGGGGTGATCGTCATTGAAAAGAATTACAAAAATGCCCTATTGCTAAAGAACTGATGTTGATTGCCCTGTGATGCTCTCATCGTCCACCCAAAGCTGCCGATCGCCATCTACTTGACAGAAGTACAAAATCGGACCCCTGGGACCTGATTTTGTAACTTGTTGATTCTAGATATCAGTCGACAAGTCAGCCATCTTCGGATATTTGTCGATGGAAATCCACCAAGATATCTTTGCCTCCTCGATGTCAATAACTTCCTCGATCAAAATTTGGCACTCGAGAACAAACGAATCCATCGACAAGCAGAAGTAAACAAACATGGCAAAGCGTTTAGTTGCCTATTTCCTTGCGGAAGACATTGAGAGGGAAGAAAATATCACCCGTAGATGTGATAGGGATATTTTAAATCCTTCTGATGTTTTGGCAGAGGAATTCCTGAGAATATTTAGGTTGTCATTCTAAATTCATTTAATTCCATTTAGCTCATGAGTTTCTCAAAAAAGAGACCAATCTGGGAATTTTTCACACCTTGCGAGAATGGATTGAAGGCAGAATGTCAAATTTGCAGCTTCAAAATTTCAAGAGGAGGAAAAACACCAAAATCCTTCACAACAAAATCAATGATTAACCATCTTCGATCCAGGCATAATAAAAAGCATAGGAAATATGAAGGAAAAAAAGAAAGAATTTGAAAATAATGAAGCATATAAAACAGATTGTTCTCTCACTAATGAAACTTCAAAACAGCAGACTTTAAAAGAATGCTTCAATAAGGCAATTCCTTATAGTTCTGATTCAGTTGAGGCTAAAAAATTAAACAGTATATTTGCTGAAACGCTAGCAATAGATTGCCAACAGTTTTCAATTGTTGAAGATGAAGGATTTTATAGATTTGCTCAAGCTATGAATCCCAAATTTCCCAAGTACAAAGTTCCTTCTCAAAAACAGTTGACAGAAAAAATTGTTCCTGAATACATTCTGCTGTTCTCAAGAAGATCAATGAAAAAATTTAATGTGCTACATGTCTATCATGTACAACAGACATCTGGACATGTAGAAACAACTAGAAATCTTTTTTAAGTCTCACAGCACAATGGAATGATAATGAATTCAAACAAGTTTCTGTTTTACTTGCTTGCCGAAAAATTTCTGGATCTCACACAGTTAGCAATATAATGAATCTGACTGAAGAAATATTGAATGAATGGAAAATCGGTAAAGGAAAGTGTCATGTCATTATCACTGACAATGAAGCAAATATGGTGAAGACTATGAGTGATCTAGGAATTACAAGCACGAAATGTTTTGTTCACACCATTCAATTATGTGTTCACCAAGTAATTTTGCTCATTGCAGCATAATAGAGTTACTTGCTCTATGCACAAAGATTGTGGGACACTTCCATCATTCCTCATTATCCAAAGAGTAACTACAGGGAATACAAGAGATTTTGGAACTACCATGTCATGCACTTAACACAAGATGTTCAAACAAGATGGAATAGCAGTTATTAAATGTTAAAAAGGCTGCTGGAAAAAAAGTAAACAGTAATATTATTTTTTGCTGATATCAATATCAACTAAACAGGATCTACAGATGACTAATGGATGCTCACCGAGAAAGCAGTTTGTTTACTTTACTGGAACCTGCTGAAGAATTCATAAAACTTATGCGCAATGAGAATGCAAGTATTTCTTTAATGATACCTGCAATTAAGTTCCTACTATCATTCTATTTCAGAGAAGGTTCTGAAGTTGGTCTGCATGCAATGAAAGCTGTCATGCAAATAGAAATTCGGAAACGATTTCTCAGAAACGAGTTCTCTTCTCTGAACTTATACATCTGTCACCTGCTATTTGATTCTCTTAGGAGGCTAAGGACATGAACTCTACCTCTTGATGTGACAAGGATTTACAGAGAATAGTCATTGTAGTCAGAGCAAGGGAGTAGGGTTCAAAAGGATATAATGTTTTCTCTTTGGCCTTTATGAGACTACCTGGTTGGTAGCATTGTAAATTCCTTTTTGCTCTTGTATACACATCTGAGTCAATCCCTGCTGGACGTAACCTTTACCTCCCTTCCTTGAGAATTTTCAATTGCTCTCTGAGAGTCCAGCTGGTTCTATTTTTGCAGATAGAATATACCATTAAATAGCATTTAAATGAAATCCATATTTTTCTTCAATCTTATGGTGCCATAACACATCAATAATATTCAGAATTAATTCATTTCTGAAGTGACTTAGTATACATGAAGTCTAAGAATAAAATGAAGGGAAAGGTCAGATGAGGCCTAAGTTAAAATGTGTGGAAAAAGTATTGGTTGTGAGTGTTAAATCCTACTTTGAAAAATTGAAAATGGAAGAAAATGAGATTGCTCCTAACCAGATGGTGAATAATATTTAATATTGCACTATATTACTGTATTTCTGAGCACACAGTAAAAAATATTGGTAAGGAAATTAGAAAAAGTGATCGCTGAGTTATAAATTCCCAAAAAGGGTGTCCTGGAAGATCCCAAATTGTATTGGATGAATTTTCCAGTGTTGCTAGAAAAAGTACATGACTTTTATCTGCATGAAATTTAAACAACAGATGCTAATGTATAAGTTAAATTGCACGAACAACATGACAACTTTCCCTAGCTTGGTATATCCATAATGTGTTTTGTAATGAGGGGATTGGGATTCAAGTTTAGAAGATACAACAGTAAATATACATGTATAAGGCATGAGCAGTTCTTGTGGCAATTCCTCAGGATAAGATGAATAAAAGTAACATGATCTTTAGTGTTACAATAGGTGTCTCTCTCGCACCAAGGAAAACTCACAGTCTAAATGTTTGCTTTCTTGGTCCGAGGAAGCAGCAAGGATGTTCTGCTGGAATGGCATCATGATTGCAGGCCCCCCTCGTATCTCCTCTCCCAATGCATTTAGGAAAAATCGCCCTTGCTTATTTTTTCTACGTCATTTGAATAGTGTGCAGTAAAAATTTCAACTGCAAGGAATAAAATCCAGAGAAGGAGATTGATTTTTAATTCAGATGCTTACCAAAGGTTAATAAATAAGTATCGGTTCTCAGAAACACATATTATTAAAAGTTTGGTTTTCCTGTGACACATGGTCATTGTTCCACAAAGGTGTAAAGACGACCGAGTCATGAAGTTATGCGAATTGACTGTGTTTCAATTTGGTTTACATCAACTCAGATTAAAGGAGATCAATATTGACTCTCATATATCATTTAAAAGGCAAAGAGTTGCTCCTTCGAATGATGTGTAACATGTCCCATCATAATGGCAGATCATCAAAGGGCAACACGTCAAACTCCAGATCTACACTATTTTCAATCTGACAGTACGGCATATTTTGCAAGGAGGTGGAGAACACTATTGTTAGTGTTGGTACCTACTGGGAATTGCTTGATTGGGGATTTCCACTGGTGGGAAATATCCTGCTTGTAGGAGAAAGGGTTAAGACCTCAGGTAAGTGACCCTTACCAATACAGCTCCCTTTCAAGGGATACCGATATGAGATAACATTAGCCTTTTTTAATTACATAAGTGAGTGTGCACCTGTATAAAGCATGTGGCTGAGGTACACACAACTTGTACCATTTAATTTCACGAATGTTTATACTGCCATTCCACATTGAAAAAATGTTCCTTTAAGTAAATATATTGAAAATTTTGTTGGTATATCTTAAATTCCAGTGACTTTTGGTTTAAGTGGTTGAATTTCCTGTTTAACCATATATTGCAGATTTAAACAATGTTGCAAATAATCTATGGAACTGTCATGAATATATTTATAAAGATGCATTGAAAACCTATCAATAAACGATATAATAAGATCTCTTCTATATTTAATTCAAAAGTTATGACCCTTCAAATGATCAATGTTCTCCTATTTTTGTAAAAATTTTTAAACTTTAAAAGGTAGAGGTAAATTTCCATTCAATTTTCTGAGGAATGGCCCAGATAAGAACTTAAGACCCTTTTAAGGGGACTGAGGGAAAAACCACATTATACTGTGGATAAAGCTTTAACTGAGATATGAAAAATTTTTATTTCTTGCACAGTGAAAAACAGCAGAGAAGAGGTTTAAATCTATTAAAATTGGCCTGGTAGGGGCCATGATCTAGACCTAACATTGCAAAAAAATTAGGAAGCAATTTAAAATACTTGGCAGCATAAATCTTTCAACATTGTTTTCCATAGAGGCTACAAGTTTCAATTGGATCAGTGGGTTACAAGATTGTTCTCCATTTCTAATTCCAGCAGATTCAGTGTTCACAGCAGAATTCTAAAGTAAGATTTCACTTGCATGTGAAAATGAAACCAACAGTTCCATACTCTTTTTTGAAGTCCATAGCACAGATGAAAACACATGTAAATACGCACACTGAGCATCAGATAAGTTATAATAGCTCATGGGTAATTTATTTAAGCAATAATTTGGCCTAAGATTATTTCTCAAGTTCTGCAAAAACAAATTTAAGAAGGAGCTTCATTTACATAGCTTTCAACAAAGGAGACGTTAGTTTACATTTTAACTTTCTTAATTTTCAAAGTGTTCCTAGCAACTAACTTACTTGAAAGTTATAGAGTGGTTTGACTCCTTTTCCAAAGACTCCTTTTCCAGAGATACCTGAAGCCGTGAAAGCACTCTGCCACCAGCCACATAGTAGAGGAAGAAGGAACGTGTAGATTTACTCCCCTTGCCTTTGCCTCTGTCCACCGAAAGCAATTTGATTGCCTGCAACTGTCCAAGATGTGCCAGATGTGTGCCACAGCACATATTGTCTTCAACTCCAGAAATAGTCACCACTCTAACCTGTCCTTTATGATCCTCTGGGAGACCTCTCACCTTTAAGAAAACAAATATGCAACTCCTTACAATTGAGATCAACAATACCATAAAATTCATTAATTACATAAAAAATTACACAAGAGGAGCAATAGGGTGTTTCAAAAATTGCTGTAAAAAGTCCTCTCAGAGCCACAACAATCCCTCTATTAGTTAATTTTTCTGCAGGAGGATCACCAAATGATGACAGAAGTCAAACGTTACCATACAGACAACAGTGTTACACCATAGCAGTATAATATCACTTGTGAGATGGTTGGACTAATGATAACCAGACAAAATGTTAGAAAAAGTCAGAAAAAAATAAGAAGTGCAATAGGGTTCCTCCAGCTTATGGACAATTAACCCATTAACGCTGGCCATCCTCATTTAATGATGTTTTTCATAACTGTTATTTTGACAAAATAGGTTTTTAATTTATTCCATTGTAATTATATTGTGAACCAATTGAGTGTTACAGACTGTAAGCACACACTATGACTCGTAAAACCTTCTAGTTCACGACTGGGTTCTGCTGAATGTGGACGTAAAGAATTTCTCCAACCAGTGATATGAAAGGTGTTTGTCCTTAAAAATAAGAAAGTAGTAGTACTTTAAAAAGGCTTCCACAGCTGGGGTCATTCACAGAAGCCCTTGCTGAAAATCAAACTCAAGTGGGTAGCACATGTACTTTCACCGAAACTGGTAGATTTTACAACACTTCTTCCATGTAGGTGGAACAAATCTTAAGACAACCATGGTGATAGTGTTGAGAAGTTATGTTTACTACATAGGTAATTGGTAGCAGATGATATCTACACGTTGCTTGTCACCAAGAGCATATTCAACTCCCTTTTTGAAACCCCCACATAGTAGCCATCTACTAAACACTAAATCTTGCTGAAACCTTTAAAAAATTAAAAAATATATATGCGGAGCAGAGATCTTTATGGAAATGCAGTGGTATGAGGGTAGTCCAAGAAGTATCAAACCTGATGTATAGATTGTGGTTTTTGTTTGAAAATAATTACTATGATCAAAAGTACACTGCCCCACGAAAAAAAGCTAATACCCTCTCGTATTTCATAAGTTTTCAGTTTAGTGGAAAGACTAAGATTAAGGATACAAAAATTGAGAAAAGGGTTTGGTGGTAGATGTAGCAACGCCGCCAGAGGCTAGTACCGTTATGCCTCCCTGAAACTGCAAACAATCCTCTCCTTGCTTGCATAAACTCAACTTTCCTATCGATATTCTTCTTAAAATTTAGCTGGGGTTTCTTAACTATCCATACTTGTCACCCTTAGACTAAAAGTCGTGGAATACGTCTATTTACTGCAACTCCAACATTGTAAAACTTCGATCCGCTAAGTTTCCTTCTAAGCTCTAAGATAATCTGAAGTGCATGAAGCAGTTATATTTTCTTACTTCCACCAGTATCATTACACTATGAGCGTTTTTTATTAACGGTTTATTATTCAATCTCAGTAAAAAGCATAAGATAGACATGGCACCCTTTACATCGACGGGTTTCATATTGATGTTATTAAAAACCTTCTTNTTGTATTGAAAGTAATGATGATTTACTTTTTACATTTCCTCAATTTCCTTATTCTGTAAGAAAAAACAATCAACTGCTAGTATTATGCAAACTTATTATCGCGTTTGAGAGCTGAAATAAAAAAATGGCCACATTTGGCAATAAAGAAAGTTGTTTCAGTTCACCAGTTCACATATACAATGTCGCGATGGCTAAAATTAATGAGTTGTATTAGGCTAAAAGGGATGTTGAAGAAAACCATATTGAGAAATATACATATTTTTTCACAAATTTTTTGTGTTATCTTTGTTAGGATGGGTACTTCTAGAACTACACTTGTACCTTGACTAATGAGTGACCCTGAAAATGAATATTTTGATTACTGAAGATTTTTTGTTGCTTTTAGGACACAGCTAACTAATATGGATTTGGCTATAAAATATTTTAGAGGATGAATCCACTAAAATAACACAGTAAACATGAACAGTCAGGCAATTCAAGTATATTTTCTTTTCTGTTGGTGCAACTTGTATGTGTGACCAAGAATTGAGCCAACCATGTCATATAGGGGACACCCACCAACCCAAATGGATTGTTTACATCCGAGACAGCAAGAATGTGATTCCGGAACAAATTTGATATCGGAGGTATCACTGTATACATAAGTAAGGTTTCCAAACTTCAATTGGCACCCATAGAAATCAAATTTTCCAGAAAATTCCCTGAATCTTTCAAATCAAATTCGAACTTCACCTATTTCTGATATTATTGCTCAATTAGCATTAATCTGGAGATAATAAAATGCCTTGTGAGGACTTTTTTATGGAGTGTCCTGCTTTTCACTAGTGAGGATGGGACATTCAGACAACTGATGAAGGATTTGGGTTGCCAATCATATTAAGAAGTGAAGAGACTGACCAAGGATTGCACTAAATGGAAACCTGCTGCATATCAATCTTAAGACTGCAACTAAAGAAGAAGATCTTCAAATCAGCAAATTTAACTATCATGAAAAAGCTAAGAATGTCAGTGAAATAGAAGAACTAACTGTTGATACAATATGAGAAGGACTAAATGTACGAAAACCAGACAGAGCTTTATCCTTATTCAAAGTAAAAAATCTTAACAAGGCATTACATTCCAATAAGAGCTGAAGAACAATAAGCCTAAATGCTGAGGACTGCAAAAATTTTGTTTAACCATTGATTCTATTATGACAATTAGGTGATATTCAATAAACTCAATATGCAAAGGCGTTATTCCATGGAAGGCCATAATAATGGAAAAGAAATATCTTGTACACTTCCACAGATTTCCACGCTAGCGAGACATGTCGCATCAATAAAATCTGTAGAAGCATACGAGATATTTCCATTATATTCAATAACTGAGAAATCCTATAGACAAGCAATTTAGTCTTTTACATAAATTTCAGATATAATTAAGGATATTAGCTTCTGAGAGAAGGTACAACCCTTTCTCTGGATTTCACAGACTTAAAGGCATTTCTTGACCCTGTAGGTACTAAACTCTCTACATACATAACTAATTTTACCTAAGTGATGAAGAAGAAGACTGTTGTACTTTTTCCACAGTATAAAGTTGATTAAAAACAAATAAATAATAAAATGCACGACTAGTTTCAGCGATTGATCGCCATCATCAAGTGACATAGCAAAAACGGTAAGCAATTATATATACAAGGAAGTCTGGTGGAAAAATAAGGAATTAGGGAAAGAAGGNATGAAAAAATCTGGAATTTACAAGCTCAAATGTAATGACTGCGACGGCGTATATGTCGGGCAAACTCGGAGAAATTTCGCCATTAGAGCCAGTGAACATAAAAGATGTTTTTTGAATAAGTCCTCCCATTCTCATTTCGCTAAGCACTTACTGGAATTCAACCATTCTTCGGATTTTGTACCCGAAATTTTGCATTATACAGATAAGAATCAAAGGCTGAACTTCCTAGAACAGTTTGAGATAATTTCTCATACAAATTCCACAAAGTGTACCGTGGTTAACGAGCACCTCTTTCCTTCCCACTCTCCACTGATTCGATGCATTTTACCTCCTGCTGACAGTGTCCCTCTACCTCCAGTTCCATGCCCCTGACTCACCCTTTTTTTTCTCTCTGCTGTTCCCCCATCCCTTCTTTCCCTAATTCCTTATTTTTCCACCAGTCTTCCTTGTATATATAATTGCTTACCGTTTTTGCTATGTCACTTGATGATGGCGATCAATCGCTGAAACTAGTCGTGCATTTTATTATTTATTTGTTTTTAATCAACTTTATACTGTGGAAAAAGTACAACAGTCTTCTTCTTCATCACTTAGGTAAAATTAGTTATGTATGTAGAGAGTTTAGTACCTACAGGGTCAAGAAATGCCTTTAAGTCTGTGAAATCCAGAGGAGAAAGGGTTGTACCTTCTCTCAGAAGCTAATATCCTTAATTATATCTGAAATTTATGTAAAAGACTAAATTGCTTGTCTATAGGATTTCTCAGTTATTGAATATAATGGAAATATCTCGTATGCTTCTACAGATTTTATTGATGCGACATGTCTCGCTAGCGTGGAAATCTGTGGAAGTGTACAAGATATTTCTTTTCCATTATTATGGCCTTCCATGGAATAACGCCTTTGCATATTGAGTTTATTGAATATCACCTAATTGTCATAATAGAATCAATGGTTAAACAAAATTTTTGCAGTCCTCAGCATTTAGGCTTATTGTTCTTCAGCTCTTATTGGAATGTAATGCCTTGTTAAGATTTTTTACTTTGAATAAGGATAAAGCTCTGTCTGGTTTTCGTACATTTAGTCCTTCTCATATTGTATCAACAGTTAGTTCTTCTATTTCACTGACATTCTTAGCTTTTTCATGATAGTTAAATTTGCTGATTTGAAGATCTTCTTCTTTAGTTGCAGTCTTAAGATTGATATGCAGCAGGTTTCCATTTAGTGCAATCCTTGGTCAGTCTCTTCACTTCTTAATATGATTGGCAACCCAAATCCTTCATCAGTTGTCTGAATGTCCCATCCTCACTAGTGAAAAGCGTATTTCCACAAGACATCGCCAGCGACTGTGTAATTTTACCTAAGTCGGAGATTAGCAACTTGCTATAATTAATTTGTGTAGATTGATTATCAATTGTTTCTGAGTTAGCATTTTCCATACACCTTCTGGCCATGTCTGTGTGTCTGTATTTAGATACATTGAATTCATAAGTTATGTCAAACTTCTGTAAGTTAGGAACTGTATGTATGCAAACTGAGGTGTGATTCATTCCATTAGAATGGCTTCATAAAATTTTGCATTCATCTCTATTTACCAATCTACATTGCATACTTTTTGTGGGATTTTTTATGAATGGTTATCCATTTACTGAATAATAAGGGACAAAACTGTGTTGTTTCCACATGGAGAGTTAACAGGACTTTAAGAGAGGGAGGTATTGTGAAACAATGAGTAACTCAGTGCGATATATGATAATGGATTAAATTACTAGAGGAAATGACACTCAAACACAAGTTACTCAGCTGAAATAAATTATCAAACTTAAAAAACTGAAACTACCTTAGAAAAAAATTACTCACCGATTTTGGAGGAGGTTCATTTTCCTCAAAGACGTTCACTATAATTGGTAAGGCATCTCGAATGTGTTCATTCACCATCTTCTCTAAATCTTTCATTTCCTTCTCTGTCATCATTTTACCAGTAGGTGACTCTGAAATGATAAAGTTGCTTTTAAGAATTGCAGAGGAGAATCAATTAACCCATAATTTTGATCAATTTAAACCGTAATTATTTTCCAGGCTTATTTTTAATTCAACTACAGCCCAAAATAAATCATTTTTATAAATTTATATAAATAGACTTGGAAGAAGCGGGGGCTCTTCGATAGCCAAGTGGGTAAAACCTCTGACTTTGGTGAAAGCTGCCCTTGCTTGAGTCTCAAATGTGCAGAATGACCTCAGCTATTAAACCACTTTCTTTAAATCTACTTCTACTTAAAAGCATGTTATGTATGATTTTTCCTTTCATTCTTTTTACCTAATTATGGAACGAAAGAATGCATTACATTCTCACAATATCTAATTAAATATTAAGAACTGAAAGCATTGAGAAAATATAACACAGAAATGGTAATAGGGGCATTCCATGTCAAGTGGACCAATTTTAGAGAAGTGCCCCACTCGACCATCACCGATTTCATTGAAATTTTGTGTGAACATAACTTGATATTCTTATACAACCTATGTTGCTCTATTACACAAAATAATAAGAAATCTTTTATGAGCGAAATCACAACATTTGCATTAAGAAAATGAAACTTTTTATTCAAACACGTTGTATAGAGTTGTATATAAGACACAAAGTTACGTGTTTATCTTATGTTTATTTCAAAAGATATAAAATGCCAAACTTTTTTTTTGAGCCATAATTTTTTGGGCCGATTTTGCTTCAAATTTTCTTCGCAGGTTTCACTCATAAAAGATTTCTTATTATTTTGTGTAATAGAGCAACATAGGATGTATAAGAATATCAATTTTTGTTTTGCCCAACGGAATACTGCCTGAGATAACGTGTTTCAAAGTTGCTAAAAATCGATGTCTAACTGTAGAAGGCTGCGGTAGGGGGTCAAACAAATGACTATGTCTCAGCAAATATTTCATCGATGGATGTAAAACTTGGGAAATGTTCATAGAGGATATAAAGTTATGTTCACACAAAATTTCAATAAAATCGGTGATGGTCGAGTGGGGACCGTTGGTCGACTTGACATGGAATGGCCCAATATTATATTGGAATTTACCATAGAATTTCTTATTTCATTACAAATAAATGGAATGAATTATGTACACCATACTTTAATAACATTTAATTAAGTTTTATCTGAATATTTGATCAATAGCATGGTTGTGGGAAATTGTGCCTTGGATAGTAACTGTTTTCATTGTCCTAATCATTGAACGATGTCAATCAACTTTTTCATTGATAAATATACCATAAGGAAGTAAGCAGAAAACATTAGCATGTGGTAATAAATACACAAACTTTGTCCTCATTTAAGGTTGTAATAAAATCATTACATTATGTGAAGAAGACAGAGCAATAAGGAGAATGGAATTTAATTTTATAGTTAGAGCACATTTAACAAAGAATGGCTGAGTATTCATTACTGCACCTAATACATTTTCCTATGGTCTTTCTAGCAGTGTAGTGAAAAATGGAAATCTATTGTTGCCTTGAATATGTATTTCCACAATATTAAGGCTGAGACCCTACACCAAGAAGCAATTTTATTTCAAAGTTCATAGCAAAGATAAATAGGAACAAACAGAGAAATAGACATAGATATCCTGGCAATCATGAGAAAAATGCTACTTTCAGCTTAACCTGAAAGTGAAGGCTATGGCTAAATTTATGATTTATTTCTAGCTGTAAATTATTGAAAGTAACTAGCGTGAAGGCTAGTTAGTATCTCAACCCCTCTACCATTACCTATCAAGAGCTAGGAGAGGGGAATGAGACCTACTAGGCAAGATGAGGTGTGAGGTAGTTAGTCCTTGCTTTCTTCACTAAGTCAGAATGCTATAAGCAGAACAAGTCCATGTAAGTGAAGCACAATGAATCTACAAGTTTTATAGTGTTACATAAGAAGAGACCTTAATCAATGTCATTATTCAGTGTACCTCAGTAGCTTTCATAAGAATACATCCATTTAAATCATAGAGACAAAACTAAATGAAAAATACATTTTTCTCTACATTGTGTCAAAAGACTAGTGATCTAGCTGTAATATATAAATTATATAGAAATCTTTTTAAGAGCCGTTACATTGTTGAAAGGTACCTTCCAAAATTATAAGATTAATAAGAACTGCCATGAATGATCCTAAGGCAAGAGAAGAAGTAAATGAAATGTCAAGTAAAGAATTTGAATTTACCACAGGAGTGAAGCAGGGAGATGGGTTCTCAGCCATTTCATTGGATTTTGCTTAACACAAGGTGATAAATATGATTGATCAGAAGAGAACGACAATTGGGAAATCCAGTCAGATATGTGCATATGCAGATGGTATTGTAGTTATAACAAGACCAATGCACAATCTTAAACAAATGTATAGACAAATGGAAAAAGATACAGAAGAAATTGGACTAATAGTAAATGAAAGGAAAACCAAGTATATGCTAATGTCCAAATCAGAGGCCAGGAGAGCTCCTCAGGACTTGAAAGGGGAGAAGCTTGCAAGGGTTTCCTGCTTCAGATATCTGGGGGCAATGGTATTCAATGATAATGAGATAAGCAGAGAAATAAAGGAAAAATACAGGCGAGTAATTGTGCATATTTGCAAACAAAAAAACTATTTGGTAACCAACTCATTACAAGAAATAAAAAAACAGAAACATGTAAGACTTTGATCCAAACAGTGGTCACCTATGGTTCAGAGACATGAACCATGAAGAGGTCTGAAGAAAATGCCCTCAGAGTGTTTAAGCGACGAATATTAAGGAAGAGGAAGAAGGAAAATGATGAATGGAGAAAAAGATAATGCAGAGGAAGATTATTTAGTTAAAGGCCAGAACATAGTCAGATTTGTGAAAACTCTGAGAATAGAGTGGCTGAGCCATACAGAGAGAATGATGGAAAAAAGGATGCCCAAAAGAATATTGAGGGAAAAGTTTCACCACATGGGAAGAAAGGGCGGACTGAGACTCAGGTGGATAGATTATGTTGCTACAAATCTGCAGTTAATGAACAGGATGGAGGAGAAGAGCTAAAGATAACGAAGACAAGACAGACTGTGGAGGAGGACAAGGCCCACCAAGGGCTGTAGTGCCATGAATAAAGAGAGAAGTTGTTGAAAGCAGGTACAGGGAGTGAGGATAGGAACCCCACAACTAAGAAATTATAATTTTAAATGCCTCAGTGACTTTATCAGCTATTTTGATACAATAAAAATGACAACTACAGTTGCTCCAACAAATACCAAGCTGGATTTAAATGAAAATAAAATACAGTGGTACATTTTCAAGCTAAGAGGAGAGTGGTTGGCTGAGTGAACAGGTATTAATTACTCACTGACACATTTCAGAGTAATTGCAAAGTTCTTGGTACATCTGATGGTTGTAAGGAGAAAATTATTAGTTCTTAATTTAGTAAAATCCCATATATCATGCCTCATAAATATAAACACTAGCAAAGTGGGCAATGCATTAGACTTTGATGAAAGCGGTGGGGCCTACATGCGAAATGTCCTTAGTTGTCAAAGCACTTATAACAATACTACTACTACTACTATAAACACTCACCCAGCTCAATTTGACAAATATTGTTTCCAAGACACCAGGCAGTTGTATTAAAACCAAAATTCTTGTCAGCAATTGCTGTGATTAGATGCTGGCCTAAACATAATAAAAATACTAATGATAAGTTGAAAAGAAATTAAAATACCATAAATAAAGACATCATCATCAATACAAGAAGTGTACCAAAATTTAAAAAAATACAGGCAGTAACTCAATTTCATACTAAATTAATTAGTAAATAAGGAATTTTTTTGATTATACAGTATGGCATATTTATACATAAATTTCAACCATCAAGTTAGGCCACAGATAAAAATTTATTATTACCAGTATGTTGTTGCATTCTGTCAAACCTTAATTCCCAGTCAATTTTCTGTTTCACTGTCTGTCCAGCCGTAAAAGGAGATTTTACAAAGTGAACGACATCCTCTCCCCTTCGCTCCAATTTAATCACCTCTTCATCATCCAACCATCCTCGATCACTAGGCTTGAATTACACACAAATGTAAATCAGGTAATGGGAATATGTACTTCCTTTATAAATACAGGATTCCACCATGAATTTAAATTAACTGTCATACGGCAACTAGAAAGGCTTAATATTTCGTATATAGCCTTCTGCTGTGATATAAAACGGTACTACCTTTTCATAATTCGCTAGCACAGTTTCATAGCAATTTATTTAATACAAAATGAAAAAAATTCCTAAATATTATAGTAAGAAAAATGAATTTTTATTTTTAAAATAAATGAACTGTTTAGTTGCAACGATATGGGATAATTATGAAAGATATAATTCATTAGGAATGAGAATGAATAGAAATAGAGGTCTATAGCGAATATATTGACTTTTACCTGCCCACCGCCTTCAGGAAATAGAATTGTATCCTCTGGTATAACTTCGTAGACTTTTGTTCGTTTTTCCTCAGGTGTAGAAACATATTTAGGAACTTCCTGGCACGATTTCACGGTAGTTGTGAACTGCAAATGAAACAAAACTTTCGTTATGTCTCAGCAGTACTAAGATCATTCATTAGTAAAAATTATACACTGACCTCTTTTTGAAAGCTATTTCTTTGACACTGAAGAATCATGATAAAAAAAATCTTATGATGTAAACTACAATACGAAGGAGTTGTATTAATTACACCAAACTTCTATTTTCTACCTTTCAATCATGAACTATCGAACCCTACTCTATAATGGATCTCGTCCAAATATTTTCGTTATTATTTAGAATTTACAGAGGGAGGTATTATGTACAACACTCGCTGAAAGTACCGAAAGAAGTCCCGATCGCGAGATTTTTTGTAAAATACACTTTCAAACTTTTTCATTGAACTTCGCATCCGCTTTTCTTCTACTACTCTCATCCTCTTTTTCTCATACTTCTCATAGCAGAATCTGCATGGCTGGCGCTATCTCACAGACTATGGAGTTTATTACGGACTTCTTGTTAAGAGACTGATTTGAACAACTAATGTTGAATTTCTTTTAAAATCTAATCGCTCCATAGCTTTTATATTCCACATCATTGTATGATTTATTACAATGATTAAGTTTGAGGAACGCTGTCCAGCTATGAGCAGCGAGAAAGCGACCCGTAACCCTCGGTTCGGCTCTCGGTTTACCGATATAAATAATCAAATCCATCCACGTTATAAATAATATCAGAGTGTTTTACAACTTATAGCTCTTTCCTTGAAGAATGTGATGTAATGCTGGTGAATGTGAAAGAAAATGCCTGTCTGGAAGTTATTAATCAGAAACATATGTTACGTATGGCAATATTTGTGTTCATATAATAATTTAATTGTTCCAGGAAGAGATTATAATTAGAAAATAAAAGAAAAACTTATATTAAGGTGAAGAAATGTGATTGGTCTTAGAATGGTGCATTATTTTTTAATAGTTAAAATGATAATAGTTTATTCACTCAGAACTTGCCCCATTTTTTAAATAGTATGGCTGTGTTCAGAAAGATTTAATCTAGAAAAGCTCCGACAGAAATTATTAGTTATTAAGGTAGAATTCGTTTTGTACCACCCTATGTATATCTATGCGTTGATGAATTGTATAGATTTAACGAGTCGTAGAATGGAACTGGTTCTGACTGGATCGTAAACGTATTGACGAAAGGGCGATCTAATTGGGACAAGATAAGTCCTGTACCAACTGGTAAAATACGTATATTTATATAAGAAAAAGTTTCTACGAAGATGAGACTAGGCCGTTATCAATTAGAAAGATTATATCGTTATTAACAAGTTCAGAAACGTCGTAATGAAAGAGATTTCGGCTGCGTTGAGGAACTTATACATGCTATCCAACGTATGATCGTTTTTCTGTTATATGTACTTTATAGCGGAAATGATATTTAAAGAAAAGTACTCCCTCCGTAGGAATGGGAGATCTACAAGCAGCACTATATTATTTATAAATGTATTTACGCATATCGGGCATACACGAAATGTTCGAGTGTCCCCCTCTTTCACTTGTTTACGCTCCTCGTTGTACACATGTTTTTCAAAAATGTTTGGATTGGGTTGGATGGTTTGGATCTGCTGGGAATTTTGTGGATTTGAAACTCTTTGCCATGACTACAGATGACTAATAATCATAAATCTCAGTCACAAGCAGTCCTAAGTAATTCAGGGAACCGAATTTTATCTTAATGATATTCAAGATTTGGGTGAAGATTTTATTATCATTATAAACTTTGTTTTCGATTATTCTGCTTGATAATGGAAAATGGTCAAGCATTTCTCATCCCGATTAAATCTACATCCAATGGTTTGATTAACAAGCAAATCAAATCTAAAGTGGTAAGTAAGTGATGATCGACATTTTAATTCACATAAATTGCTTTCCTCTCTTATAAACAGCAATTCTCATCTCAGTTTAGAATAGGTCGTTGCAAGAAGGCAGATATATGCATTGCTGATATACGTGTTTCAAGAAGTCATTGCGTTATCAGTAGTGACGATAGCGGCTGGTGGTTAAGGAACGAGGTTAGCTAACAATTATTGTACTTAATCATATCACCATTTGTTTATGTTTCACCTGTAATGCCATTTTATATTGGCGATATATGATAAAATCAAGGAGTTCCATTTGTATCTTTTTTGTTCTATTAACTTTAGAGCCAATTAGGAACCTTAGTTGATGGTAAATTATTGGGCTTGAATGAAAGGTGTGGCCTGACCAATGATAAGATAATTCAGCTGGGACCAGGAAGTGAATTCAAATTTAAGTTCACGATTTCCTCCGGTATGGATGTTTCTCCCCCAAAACGTACGAAAGTGGAACCTTCCTCAGGGTAAATTTATTGCAAAAGCTTCTGTATTATGTTAATAATTTATTTAATGTTATTGCCATCGTTATCGTCATTTCCTAAGTTCAAAAATTTGTTCCATCACAGCACCAACATACCTAGCAGTGAAGATAACAGATGTATTGAAAGTAAGGAAATTATCGAAGAGAGGCTTCTCTTGAAACAGAATGAAGATCTGAATAACAAGTTAGAAAAGGTTATAGAGGAGAAAGAGAAGATAAGACTGCAATATGAAGAAGAAAAGAAAAGGATAGAGAATGAATTAATTACTGTGAGTAATACTGTTTTCATTAACTCTCATAGAAAGAGTAGATTAGGTGGTGACGTTTTTCTTGTTCTAAGAAATGAGTAACAAACTTTTAATTTTCTCTAAATATCCACTATTCATGTGACATAATTTTAAGGTTCAAGTTAAGTACTCTCCAATTATTTTGATTTTTGCTATTTCTCATTGTGCATTAAATTGGTCTTTCCATAGTTTAATAGCTAACATTTCTCAACCTCATTGTAGGATGTATTTGTTATCCAATTTTGAAATATTTTTTGTCTTTTGGAGAGACTTTTATGGGATGAATCTCAGGAAATCACATATTTATAGATTCCTAATCATGTAATTCTTCTTAATTCCCATAATTGCTTTTTCTTAATGGCATCACATTCCTGTGTTAATTTCACATCATAAGCAGATGAAATTGATTTTTCTGATATCTCAAATGTTCTGTTTTCTTCCCTTTTATCCATCAGCCCATATCTTTGGTTGTTTTTAAAAGCCCAAATCACAATGTTTTGTGGTTCTTCTCACTTTTTCACTCACTTTCACTCTTTAAACAAATCTTTTTCTTTAAACATTATTTGTTTTTATTTATCTGGAAGCAAATGCTCTTCTCTAAATCTGTTTGTTGGTTTATGATTTGTTAATTTTTGTTTTCAAATGGGAACTTACTGTCCAAATTGTCTTACTGTCAACTTGTCCAAAATTTTCTATCCACATTCTGAAGAATTGTATTTTTTTTGACGTCCTCTATGTAAAAGTTCCCTCATGTGCTTAAAGATCTGTTTCTCTTGTTTCTTGATCTCCTTTGATAATTTTCCATAGTATTGTGATTTCCTCCCCTCCTTTCTTCCAGTATGATTCCAAACCATTTCTTTTTCAAATCCCACTCAACAATTGCTGGTATGATCTGGCTCTATATTTGTGGAAGTACATTCAGTAAATTAGGTTAATAGCTCTCAATTACTATAATCTCTTCAAATTATTTTTCTTCAATTCTGCTTTCATAGTTGTCAATCGAACCCTCTTGCTTCACAAATATCGTCAGTTCATTAATAATCCACAATCTACATTCCATAATTCACTCCTTTCTTTTCACTAAAGTGAATGAAGCAGCAGAAGACTGTCACAGTTTGCAGATGTCTGTTAAAACTCAAAGGTCAACCTACGGTGATTTAATTTTTGGGTATCTGTATCTTTTACTAAAAGTTTAGCTGAAATTCAAAATTCCATACAGTATTTTAAAATCTTAGATCAAGAATTTGCTAATGAAATTTTTGTGCTTATTTCCAGTCTCTTAAACATTACATCCAATCTCATTTACATTAATCGTCTTTATTGATTTCTCCTCATTGATTTTTGCCTATGAAACACAAATCATCATTAATCTTATGATGCGCTTTCTCTGCAGACTCAATACTTGAAACTGAACATAAACTTGCTTACTAAAGTACTTATGGCATATTTTGGCATAAAGATAACTGTCTTTCTTATCTATTGCACCCTCCAATTCCAGTAGTGCTTCTAATTTTTCAGTACAAAGATTGAAAAAGAATGAAAATTATTGTGCTCTATACAACATTAACAATCAGATATGATATGAGTCTTATCATTGGCCAAGAAACAGACTAACATTTGTTCAAATCACTGCAAAACAAATTTCAGGCTGCAGCACATAACAAAATAATGCATTAAATTGGCTCTTTTTGCAATACCCATGAACCATTGTTCCTTTATATCTTTCTTATATAAGTCCTGACTATTTATTTAACTGTATATCAATATATAGGTAAATTCCATTCCTTTCTTAATCTTTTGTCTCTTAGAATTTATGCTCCATTCTTCTGATTAAGATTTATTGGTTTGTTTTCTAAGCTCATAATTATATTCCTCTGCGTAACGTACTTTCTTGAAACTTTTCTGGAATGATCTCATGCAGCATTGATACATTTCATGATGGCACAAAATGTTCAATGTAACACAAGCCAGCTAAGCTAATATGCCTTTTAAAATCTTTGCATTCATAATTTTTCAATGTTTTTCAGGAGAAAATTGCCTTAGAACAAAAGCTCAAGGAGATGGAATGTTTACTATCCTCTAAAGATTTGGAGCAGAAAACTCTGACTGAAAAACTGAAGCAGACTGATGAAGAAAATTTGAAGTTGGTATGTATTCTCTTTCTTGTATGTTTTATTTTTCATTTGTCTTTTGGTGCAGTATGGAGAAAATTACATACTTCATCTAATGAAGAATTGAAATACCTTCTTACCAATCTGCTTAAAAACTCTTCAGTTAATTTTAGCTAAGACAATACATTACTAATTTCCATACCAAATATCTAGATATATAATCCTACTTAACAGAGCTCAAGTCATTCAGGAGCCAAAATTTGCTTTGGTAAATTTAATAGGGGTCAGTTGTGTCTTTTAATTAGTTTCTTTGGGTTTCATTTTCATCATATGGAAAAACTGTTTTCCTGGACTCACTAAATGTCTCAGTGCTAGGCTAGGAAAATGTCTTACATTGTTTCAGAGACAAATAATTAAAACAATATTTCCCAAATTTCATGGTTTTAAGTCCCACTTTCTGCTTCCTTAAGATTACAAAGTCCTACCAATATGCAAAAAGTTTGTTTTATTGATAGGGTAATTTAATATTTTACATGTATGTGAATATCAGTGAAAATCATAAAAGATTTATTTGTAATTAAGATAAATGTTTGGAAAAATAAAAAATGAAACAAATGAAATAATAAACATCAAAATGCTTGAGTCTCACCATAGAAGTTTGGATGTACCATTAGTGGGGAATGTGTCCCTCCAGTTAGGAAACACTGATCTATACTAATACACTGATCACTGATGACTAGAATAAATAGTCATTGGGATTTACCAACTGCACTTTATGTATTGAATAAAAATAAAATGAAACAAAATGAATACATACTAATGTACTCATTTTCTGAATGTAAAAGTCTTTTGTGAAGGTTCTCATCATCCAATTTGTTTGCATTTATATCTGTTCATTAATCAGTGACTCAGTATTGAGTTTCATTGGAATCTCATGGAATATTTGTCCTGTTTCTTCTCTAATTTCTCTTTTGCATACTTTCCTGTTCGCATAGATTGCACTGAGACAGCAAACAGCCTTGCAGGCAGAGTCATTGATAGCATCTCTGAGGAAAGAAGTCTTGCAGAAGGAGTTAGAGATGAGAGAGACGTTGGAGATAGAAATGAGAAGTTTATTGGAAAACAGGTTGCTGATTGAAGAAAGGATCAGAAGTAATCAGAAGTTTTTATTTTTCCATACTGGTTCCTTTCATTTATCATTTATGAGTTTATCTAATTGTCATCTCCTAGATTGATACAGTTAAGTCAGAGATCTGTAGTTCCAAATTTTATTAACCTCTGCTGCTAAACATGTAGCAAAATGTGGAAATTGGGTTAGATTTTGTTTACTATCTTTCATATTTAGTTAAGGTTGAGATTCTGGCTTTACCAGCAGATCAGGAATGGGGGTGAGTAGGCTAAAGCTTGTTGTATACTGTCTTTCCCCAATCAATGTATTATGTGATCATTTGATCATTTTCGTTGTATCAATATTGAAAATTCTGTTATTCAGTTGTTTGATCTCCGAAGTGGCCTAAATCTTAAGCATATTTTCAGATGAGAGACAAAGCAGGAGGCATATCATGGTCAGTTACTTATTAGCTCAGTACAAGTTTAGTTGTAGCTTGGGTTACCAGCTTTATTGAGATTAATATGTGACAAAGGTGCTTAAAATATTGGACAAATGTAGGAAAATTTGGAAAAAGTGTAGGTACAAGGGCTGTATGATAAGTACCTTTGTTGGGCAAGAAAATGCATTCTTTTTAACTTTTTTAAAATTCATTTCTCAATATAGTCTCCTTTCAACTCAATATATTTAGTCCAGCAATATTCTTTTTCAAGCCATCCAAAATATACGTTTTGTTGAACTTTGCAAAATAGGCCTCTGTTGTGGTGATGACTTCCATGTTTGTCGTGAATCGTCAATTTCCCCCAAGCCATTTTTTCATGTTTACAAACAAAAAGAAATCACATGGGGCCAAATCTGGAGATGAGTGAGCTGGTGCATTGTCATGATGGAAGAGCACTTTTTTCTTTGCCAAATGGGGCTGTTTTTTCCTCAATTCAGCATCGAATCGGTCCAATAAATCAACATAGTACTGTCCCATGATTGTCCTTCCCTTCTCCAATTAGTCAGTGAAGATGATGCCTTGTGAATCCCAAAAAACGGTGGCCATGACTTTTCTGGCTGATAGAACCGTTTTCACCTTCTTTGGAGCAGGTTCGCCAGGTGAAATCCACTGTTTTGATTGTTCTTTCATTTCTGGCATGTAGTAATGGATCCATGTTTCATCACCAGTCATGAAACGCCATAGAAACTCTTTCAGATTGCACTTAAACATGTCCAAACGGTGCTCCAATGTTGTCATGCAATTCAGTTTTTGCTCCACTGAGAGCAAACTCAGCATCTATCTCGCCGATAACTTTCTCATGCCCAATTTTTCATCTAGGATACTTTGTATGTGTTCATTTGAGATGTTTACAATGTCAGCAATCTCTCTGATCTTCACATGGCGATCTGCTAGCACGATATCATGGACTTTGTTAACCATATCCTCCGTAGTCACCACAATTGGACAGCCTGGGTGCTCTTCATCAAAAACGGATTTTCAGCCATGCTTGAATTCCTTAAACCAATATCTGATGGTGGTCATTGAAGGTGCATGGTCCTTATAAACAGCATGCAACTTCACCTTGATTTCCTCACACGTCTTCCCATCCAAAAAAAGAAATTGAATCACTGATCGATATTGCTCTTTCTCCATGGTGGCAAGCAAACACAAACTTGACTACTTTCAACAGCTATCAAAACAAAACTGCTTGATTAATCTGTTTGAAATTTTGACAGTCATATATCTAAAGATGACATTAAATTATGGCATACACATTTGTGTCAGTGATGCCATCAGTTGCTAAACACGGATACTTATCATACAGCCCTCGTATGCATTAAGTATGACATGCTTCACCTAATTATATAGTCTACTTTATCATATGAAATATTTTAAGGCATGTCCTAATTTTTATTTTACATTTAAACTCTGTTTAGAGTAAGTTTTATTTCTTATAAATTTCTGGTGCAATGCCTCTTTTCAAGTTTATTTTCTGACATTGCAGTGCAGTTTAATTGATTATTTGCTGTGCTATGCTAAGATCCTATCCTGATTTTACTCACTGTTTACATACTCAGCTTGAATCCAGCTTTTTGAAATGTTTATTTTCCATTGTCGGGAGGATCTGGATAGGAATCACAATCTCAATCCCATGGTCCCTGGTTTTAGTCCTAGCTTGTCAGATTTTTCTGGTTAGGAAATGGTTATATGTGTTTGTAAATAATTGTTAACATGGATGTAACATGGTTATATAATTGTTAACATGGCTTTCCTGTTTCTATAGAAGAATTTGTTCTTACTATCTCTTTTGGATATTCTTGGAAATAGGACATGTTGAGTCAAAGATGGATATCTGTTAACCTTGTAGGTTAACAGATATCCAGCTATCCAATAAATCTCATTGGAGTTGGAAATGTATTTTTTATGGTTATGACACTACTTGCATTACCTTTATTATTGCCTCTTTTTATTCTGAAGAGAGATTGATGCTGGAGAAGGCTGTTAGAGTTTTGTGCTTTACTTAAATCTTTTCAGGGTGTATCTAACTGTTTTTCAAATTTAGGTTCTGCTTTTCTTGATCTAGTTGAAAAAGAGCAGACAGAAGGAGTGTGTGCGGAGAAACTGAGGGTGTTGGAAGACGAATTGAAGCGAGTGAAACAGGACTTGGCGAAAACAAAAGGGAAGCAGAGCCTTTTGAAAGAAGAGATTGGAGAAAATGGGAAGGAGAGAAGCAAGGATAAACTGATAGCAAAACGTGAAGCTCTTTCAGAGTTTGCAAACCTCATCGAGATGGAGCTTCAGTGCAGCATTTGCAGTGAGCTTTTTGTAAAGGTACTTCTAAACTCACTCTCTGATCAAGATTTAAGTTTGTCTTTAGACTTAGTAAATTGTTGTTTATGTGTTAGTACTTACAAGTAGTATGATGAGTGCAGAATTTCTGTCAACTTTAAAGTTTTCACTGAACCTAAGTCTGTGATTTGCTTGTTTTCTATTCTTCTGTCAGTTCTGATTGGATCACCATCTTTAATCCAAGCCTAACATAATTATAGGGGTAATTCTGGATGTTGACAAAATCTAATTCTATGAGTAATTCTCCAATATTTCATGCAATGAAACTCCAAATTTTTATTTTCCTGGGATTTTTAATAAAATATTAATTGAGAACATTTATAGGTAATAACTATGTTGAAAGAAAAACTTTGTAAGTTCCACACAGATCTGTGTACTTACAAAGTTTTTCTTTCAACTATGGCTTTCCACGAAGTCACGCCTTCCAATATTGATTTCAGTAATAACTATGCTTTAATTATTCTGGGATTTTCATGTTGATTTTGTTATATTGCCTTTAGCCTAAGAAAGGCCAAGATATGGCATGTTTGCCCAAATCGATGCATTACATGATTATAATTGGTACATTGAGTAGCAGGAATTTTAGAAGTGCTTTGAAAGCTAAGATCATTTTGCATGTGAGCCCCTTCCTGGAACTGCTTTCACGAATGTCAGATGCATTACTCACATAGCTTTGAGGAGGTTGAGGCACGTTGAATTCAGATAAAAACAAAAATGAACTTCTTGTACAAAGTACATGTATACTCACTAATACCAATACTTATTATTATAAAATTATATACCATTATAATTGTGGTGCAACATAATAGTTTGTAGGGTACATCACTAAAAATTAACTCATGAACTATAGATGATTGACCATCCCTGCCTTAGCTAATTATTCAGCAAATTGCTTACAGAATCATTAAAGGGAGAGTAATGAAATGACTAAGCATAAGTTCCATGTGAAGAAATACTTTTATATGGCAACCAGCTTTATACTTTATAAGTTCACCTTCAGGCCAGAAGAAGAATTTGTCAAGTTTAAAACCGGTTGCCATAATTAAGTATTTCTTCACTTGGAAATTATGCCTTGCCATTTGAATATGCTTCCAAGTATGAAGTTCCACAAAGTTAAGGCTTCATCTATACAATTGAATCATTTAAATCATTTCTGACTTGAGCATATTTCTGCCTTAACTCTATTGTGATTTGCCTGTATTTTGCCAGTCATTTGCTTAGACATTAAACAAAGGGGATATATACTTGGCATCATGACCCATTTGGCTTGATTGTTTAATGTGTTGAAATACTTTTAACCTGTATAAATTGCAATAAGCTCCGGAGCCTGGAGAAGATTTGTTCATATGTTTTTATGTTAGGAATAGTCAATTCAGATTATAGTTTTTCTGTTAATGATACTTCCTTGTAACTAAGTACGATGGTTAGAAATCTTATGTCATGCATTCCTCTATTGGCATTCAATGGGATTTTATTGGCAGAAAGATCTCAGACAAAACTTTCTTTATCATATATTATTCACTTAAAAACTGAAGACACAGATTAAATAAATGTGGATTCTGCTCATTAGAAATGATACTTAATGAGTATCTACATCAATTAAAACACCTTATGCAATTTTTGACAACTTTAGGTAATATCAGCATTTTAATCAAGTGTTTGGAGCCAAATTGGCATGCCGATCCTTAATTTTTTCCAACATAGCAGTTTTGCCAATTAATGTTTGCCATCCCTGCAATAGAAGATCAGGTTACATTTGATTTGATTCTCTTCCTACATGCCAGAAAGTGGCAAATACAGTAATAATGTACCTGTGGCTGAGAGGATGATACCAGCCTTGATAAGTTTATAGGACCAGCAATTTGATTGGCTTATGACTTGAAGTTTTAATTGAAAACTGGCTGAGATTTGTTTTTATGATTACTAGATAATTTATCCTAATACAGCATTATTGTCATTGCTTTGCGGTAGAGAATGCAAGCACTAACAATACTATTAGTAGTATTGTTAAAAGTGCTTTGATAGCCTAGGTCATTTTGCACGTAGGCCACCTGCGGGAATTGAACCCAGGACAGCTTTTGTTGCAATCGAATGTGTTACCCACTTGGCTATCCAGGAGCCTCACTACTTATACTACTATACTATTTTTAATTTAAGATGAGTATGTGAAGAACATTTTAAAAATACCCCCTCCCATGGCAAGTTTCTAAATCTTTCCTTGACCTTTGCATACTATTTACAATAGTATTGGAAGATATATTCATATATATATGCATTTATAGTTACAAAATCAACAGTAGAAATTTTATACTGTATTTGTGTGGAATATTTATGTACAATGCAATGACTTTCTATCTTGGATTTAGGCAACAACATTAAGCTGTACGCACACTGTCTGCCATTTCTGCCTTCAACAATGGAAACAGAAGCAGAGAAACTGTCCCATGTGCAGGGCACCAATTGCTACTGAAAGCCACTCTATAGTGCTTGACAGCTTCATTGATAAAATTGTAGAAAACCTCTCGGATGAAATGAGAATGAGGAGGCAGCAGATCATTGAAGAGAGGAAAGGTCATCGCTTTCCTGGGTCCAATAAAGGTAAAAGCAAAGAAGTTAACTTAATATGTTAATCATTTCCTTAAAAGAAGTGCAATAGACTAGAGGATGATGTTTTAGTGACACCAGTATTTCACCTCTTCATTATAGAGAACATTTGATCCTCTTTATCATTTAAAAAGATAGCTCAACTATTACTGCCTGGCTGCAAATTATTTTCAATTATAACATGTACCTTCAGAAAATGCAAGAAAAGCCTTATCAGGTGTGTTTATTCATTTAAAGAAATCCAAAAGCAGATCAAGGCCCGTGTGGATATATTAACAGAATAAATATAGAAATATACAATTCAAGAATAATCAATACACTACATAATCAGGAAGAAAATAAGAAACAAAAGAATTACAGAAATAGATTAGCAGATGGAACTAAGATGATTGTTAAACATTGTGGGAAGGTAGAGTAAATATGATAATCTATATGAGTAAATGGTTTATGATAAGAAGACGAAATATTGCAGTGAGCAGAAGAGTGTGTGAAAAGAGGATATTGAAATTAAATCATTGGATCTGTGTTTACCAATGAGAATATTCAGGAAAAATTTTAAATCCCAAGGAATAACAAGTGTGAAAAATAGCGAGATGACTGGGACTTGAACCTAGGTCTCCCACTTTCCAGGCAGATATTTCTAAAGAATACCTAGGCATTCATATGTCTAATGCCTAGGTATTCTTTAGAAATACCTGCCTGGAAAGTGGGAGACCTGGGTTTGAGTCCCAGTCATGTCACTATTTTTGACACTTGTTATTCCTTGGGATTTAGCTGCACAACTTCAATGTGCAAAATTTAACACCTTTACTTCAATCCTTTAAATTTTAAATCATTGTTGGTTTAACAGTTGGAAAGGTAAAGAATTCTTAGGAAACTGTTGATAGTATCATGTAATAGGTTATGGTATTGGGCAATACGATAAGGAGAACCAATGGAAAAATGTTAAGTGGTGTTTGCAAGAGATGAATATTACTATCGGCAGCAGTAGTCCAGATGGGGGAGCAGTGATCGATGATGGGAAGGAAACAGCTAAAGAAAAATGTTTTCAAGGGATCCAAAAAGCCTGAGAAGTGATACATTAAACCAATTAACCTCATTGGATGGCATGAACCATTTCTAATGTGTTCAGCAAACTAGTTCGGAATGAAGAATAACTCCCCAATGAGATGACCAAAGAATTTAATTTGTTGGAGAGGTGATAGGGGAAGATTTTATGCAAAGGATAACATTTTTGACATCCATGAGTTCACGTTTAAATGCCATTTTTCTGACCAAGAGGAAAGTTTATTTAAAAATATTTGTAAGGAAGAATAATCATAAAGAAAATCGATATGTTTAAAAATCTTGCAGTCTTTGGCACAGAGAAAAATCTTGCAGTAAGTTGGAAAAATAATACTGTACAAATCATCTATAAGGAGAGTAAATAGCAGAGGACCAAAAATGCTACCTGAGGTATATATATACCAGATGTAACTGGAATGATGTTAGAAGAGTGACTATCTCAGGGTCACCTGATCACAGATCATCCAAAGACAGGTATCTGAGAGGATCTTAGGATCATTCTCAGATACCTGTTTTTGAGGAGAAAAGAGAGACTGGAAGAAAAATTTCCGTGAATATTGTAACGGTTTTTAACTTGAATATAACCTGGCCTTGTCAGTACTATCAAAGGGTGTAGAAAAATCAATACAGCAAATATCTAACTGACAAGTATGTTCAATGGATTCAAATGCTTTCAAGCATTACTGCTGGGTTTGTAATGGCTGATGTACCAAGGAGGAATATGTAATGTTTTTGAGAAAGGTAAGGTAAAGTGAATGAAAGGAGATGATTGTGAATAATGCATTCAAATACCATTGAAAGCACTGGAAAGAGAGATATAGGTCAATAGGAATTGACCAGACATTTATTTCCAGATTTGAACAGAGGTAGGATGTTAGCTTTCTTCTATACAAGGGAAAAATATCCTGTTGAAAAACATCTATTGAAAATTAAACTTGAAAGTTAATGTCCTACATATATGATGGATTAGCAAGGAGATGAATTATAATCTTCACCTTAGCTCAAACAATATCGTACCATGCCGTGAAATGAACTGCACTTAAAGTTCATTCTAATTGTACATCATATTACTGGGCCTATTCATCTGGAGTGTTTGTAATAGAACTGAGGGAGTGGGATGTAGATGAATTACTAGTCAAAGTATGTAAATCATTATATTAGTAGGGGAGTAAGGTTACTTAAGAATAACTTGGAGTATAATTCACACAGACGTTGTCTGGAAGTGGATAGATCGTTTTAAACACCTTATCAGGAATGTTGAGATTACCATGTTGATATAAACTTCGATGTAGTGTAAATACCTTGAAATTGTTAGTTAGCATGTGTAAGAGGTGGGTTCTAGGTCCTCAGGCATTTCAGTGGGACACTTTCATACAATGATGTGTGTGTTGATAATTCTGCATAAACGGGAAAAAATTCCTCAGGTGTGTTTCTAACCCTAATTACATCTTATTTTTCTCATCCTTGGACAGAGAGAAAATTTTGATGAGGCCTTAGATAATGGAGCTGCGCCACAATTGCAGAAGAAGATGACAGGTTACAAAGTCACAGTTTTATACTTTAAAGGGCAAAATGAACTTTCTTTGCCTACAAAATAATCCTTAAAGCAATGTGTGACTGATTGACGTGGTAGCTCAATGGTCGGACCAGTAGTCTGGCAAATACAAGATGCTGTTTTGAGTCCCAGTACTGGCAGCTTTATTCACGTTTCATTATTCTCAAGTTTTTCAGGAGTATGCCTTTATGTACAATTTCCACCATTTTTTCTCTGTTGTATACATAACCCAAACCTAGAGTTCTGAATGAGCAGTATCATCAAGGAATTTATGAAAACTGGAGATGAAGGGTTTCAAAATTCTTGGGAAAGTCTTGGTGAAGAAAAATTGGTTTGGTGGTATTTGATGAAGTATTTGGCAGGTTCCCAGCTTTGAGGAATTCTACTTCTAAATTAGGAGCACCTCGTTGCTTTACCAAGCCCATTTATCATTCAATGCCAATAGCCGGGGAGCAACCCAGTTTATGAAATCCAAAAACCCAGCATTTATTAGTAAATAACCTCTAAAAATTCCCCTAATATATTTCTTGCTTCTTAACAAAGAAGAAGTTTTAACTAATGAAGTAGTCCCATATTCACAACATAGAATGCTAAATCACTCATCTTGAATTTGTTCCTTAAAGCAGAATCTCCATTTTATTGCTACACAGCATTAGTCAGCTCCACAGATATTTAAGTTTTCAAAACTGCCCAGCAATAATATGAAGGACTGTCAGCTTAAAAAAAATTTGGTGGAACATGGTTAGTCAATTGAGGTAGAGCTGTGATAAAACTTATCTATTTAACTCAACTCATAAATTCATTAAAATCAAGCGTCGAAGCCATAAATTTATGGAACTCCATTACAGGAATAGAAAACAATAACTTTGTTCAAGTTCAATACTCATAGAAACATCATCAGGCATTAAAAACAAAAATGAAACCACGCACAATTAGCAGCAAACCAAAAACCATCCCCTCCCTTTTTCCATAAATTCACTAGTAATTCTGTGCTGCAGTTCTTCTTTTAGAGTTTCAGCTTTCTGTTTTACAAAATGAATCTCTTCATAGAGGTCCAGCCATTTACAATCCAGTGGAAATAGGAATGATGGAAAGGATGCTTCTGAATTTTATGGAACCAAATTTGTTAAAATATTCCCAATTCTGAGATTGCATTGATATATATGCATATATGTTTAGAAATTTTATTTTTAAATACTTTCTGGCTGTAAGGTAAGGTGTCCAATGTCTCTGCCTTTGAAAAATTACCATAATCTCTTCTTTTTATCATGGTCCTGATTATTAATGATTGGCCCTTCTTGTAAAGTAATTTGGTTTCTCTGAACCTAATTGTTATTTTACTTTTCCTGCCCTTAACAGATGGTAAATCAAGAAAAAAACAGAGGAACCGCACTTAATGAATGTTTACTGTTAGTGAAATATCTCATGATCATGTGGCCAATAGAAGAGAAAGCTACCAATGTTGATCATCTCAGCAGTGGCACTGCTAGGTGACGAAGTACAAAGGTGCTGAGATTTTCCTGGGGGAAAAGGTCTGCTCTACTCAGGAATATATAGAGTGGCAATAATTTGCTTTTCTTCAGTCCTTATGTTCTTATTAGGCATTATGACCTAATATCTGAGGAGGCTGATTCTTATTTTCCTCCCAAAACATAAATCCAGTCTAAATTTGACTCTTTTAATTCCTTGATCAGAGCAAAAAGTTTGTTTTTATTTTTATACTGTAGAAAACATCAGAAAATATTTTTTTGATGTTGTAGAATTTTCTAAAGATTGATCCTACTATCTTCAGTGCAGTCACATTTCATCAATTATTGTAAATAATATATTTTTAGAATATGAAGGCATCATCTACTAGATGATTGAATTTTTCAGCATAATATGTGTAAGATATCTTTCGAGTGCTGATGAATGAAGAACTTGGTGCATTGAAGGAAGGTGTCAAGGTCTCTTTAAGATATTATCATCATTTAACTTTGTAAATTATTCACTAAAGAGAGTGAGGAAATTTTAAGATAGAAATTATGCTTTTTAAATTGTACAGAAAGATTTCACTTAACAAACTTTCCATGTATCATAGGAAGTTTGAAAAGCTTTTATTATGTTAATACTGTAACATGCACTCAGGAGTTTATGATCTGTTGTTCAAACTTGCAAATCTCGTTCCAAATGAGTTGTTTATTTTTCCCACAGAATTAGGTATGTTTTTAGAGCAGTGATCAATGATGGGTAGGAAACAGCTAAAGAAAAATTTTCTCAAGGCTGAGGGATCCAAAAAGCCTGAGAAGTGATACATTAAACCAAATAACCTCATTGGATGGCATGAACCATTTCTAATGTGTTCAGCAAACTAGTTCAGAATGAAGAATAACTCCCCAATGAGATGACCAAAGGATTTAATTTGTTGGAGAGGTGATAGGGGAAGATTTTATGCAAAGGATAACATTTTTGACATCCATGAGTTCACGTTTAAATGCCATTTTTCTGACCAAGAGGAAAGTTTATTTAAAAATATTTGTAAGGAAGAATAATCATANAGATAACATTTTGATTTCTTATTTTTCATAGTCCAATTTTTAACTTGTTCTAGTAAGTAAACTGTCACCTCTATACTACATTAGTAGCTAAAATTCGGTCTTAACTATCAAGATGCAAGTACTTCGCGCAAATGATGATTACTGGGTAGGCCCATTTATAATTAATGATAAAATATATGAAGAGGAGGAAATTTGGACATTTTGCATTTATGATGACATTTGCTGGGTCAGATTTACAATCAATTAAGAGTGTTTCTTAACTAAGCTTGGTTTTGCATATTACGAGGGGGGCACATTTTAAATTATTTGTTGAATTTTCACCATCAAGGAGGCAAGAGAATTGGACAGTGGAGGGACGAAAAAGATTTTTTTTTGGGGTATTAATGAATGTACCATGTTCAAATGTGTACCACAAAAATGTTGAGCTGACATTTTGGCAACTGTGTTGGCATTTCAATGCTTCTCATCGACTGCCCTATAGGAAGGGACTAATGCAGGGGGGAGGCAGCCAATCTAAATATGCAAGCTTTTGAAGTAGTTACATTAAGGAACAAAATAAAGATAAACCTTTACACACCACAGAATATTTTAATGGTACTACCAGGTTTCGACTCATGGAGTCATCATCAGGTACAGAGAAAGAAATTGTTATGGCCAGTATATATACAACTAAGGAAGGTAGGGGAGGTTACGGAGGAGAGGGGTATAGGTTATTGATGACAGCGGAAAGGATGGGTGATGGGAAAGGGGAGAGGTATTCGTTGATTACTTCAACATTAGGGTTGGACATATTTCTCAGGATTTCTAATTGCAAGTCCTTTCTTGAGACACTTGGAATTGAAGAAGATTTTCATTGCAGCTATACGTGACTTAACGAACAATTTCCTGTACAAATAGGCCTGGAAGGCTGTACTGCCTGCGATGATAGAATCAACTGCTTGGGCCGTGACTTCGTGGTAGAGCTCCATCAGGAACAAAATAAAAGATAAACCTTTACACACCACAGAATATTTTAATGGTACTACCAGGTTTCGACTCATGGAGTCATCATCAGGTACAGAGAAAAAAATTGTTATGACCAGTATATATACAACTAAGGAAGGTAGGGGAGGTTACGGAGGAGAGGGGTATAGGTTATTGATGACAGCGGAAAGGATGGGAAAGGGGAGAGGTATTCGCTGATTACTTCAACATTAGGGTTGGACATATTTCTCAGGATTTCTAATTGCTCTAGGGCGTTCATTTCAGGACCTTTTTTCGCGAAATGGAGGTATTCCATTTCGAATGCAACGTGGCCATTCGCCAGAAAGTGGTGAGCCATTTGCGACGCTGCGGGAGTTTTTCTACGCAGCGCCGCTCTTTTCTTCGAACCTCAAACGCCCTCCCGGTTTGGCAGCAGTAGGTCGCTTTACAGTCAGTACAGGAAAGTTGGTAAACCCCGCTCCTCCCAGCGGGATCTACCTCGTCCTTCCCATTGTGTAGCAGGTCTCAGAGTTTCGGAAAGGATCTGTAGGCTGCTCTCCGGTGGTCTTCTGGGAACTGGCTCGCAGCGCGGGTGCTCACCTTCCCCAGGTAGCAAAGGGAAGACCACCTCGGGCGTTCATCTTTTACATGGGTCTGGTAAATTTTTTGGCAGGAGGTCTTGCGGCTCCGACTTCTGATTAAACTATCTATCGTTTTTCTTGGGATGCCATTAGCCTCCGCTATTTGTAAAATAGTGGAGACTTCTTTTTGGAATTCTGCTTTTGAAAGAGGGATTTGGAAAAGCCGGTGGATGAGGGAGTGGAAGGGGGCAAGCTTTTGGGAAGGGTGATGACGGGAATGAGCATGGATGGCATGGTTTGTATAGGAGGCTTTTCTAAAAATGGAGAAATGATGTAGGGAGTCCTTGATACAGATACTGATGTCGAGGAAATTAAGCACTCCATGTGCCGCTTTTTCGCATGTAAAAGAAATGCTGGGATGTATGGAATTTAGTAGGTTGAGAAATTGGGTGAGTTGCCGATCCGATCCCAACCAAGCGCAGATGACGTCGTCGACGTAGCGGCACCAATAATGCACGCATTTGGTGAGCGGGTTACCCAATGAAAAAAGGGTTTTTTCCAGATTATCTATAAAAATGTCCGCTAATAAAGGAGAGAGGGGCGAACCCATTGCCAACCCTTCCTTTTGGTCATAAAA
Source organism: Ladona fulva (assembly GCA_000376725.2). NCBI lineage: Eukaryota > Metazoa > Arthropoda > Insecta > Odonata > Libellulidae > Ladona > Ladona fulva. The sequence continues at coordinate 3,578,808 of KZ308477.1, read as the reverse complement.
GGTGCCGTTAAAACGGAAATAATTTTGTGATAAACAAAGTTTAACCAGGTCAATAACATCCTTTGAAAAGGCCGGTTCCACACCATTTGTCGCGAACAAGGATTCGATTAAAGAGATCGTTTCCGAGGGTGGGATGCAAGTGAATAGATTGGTTATATCAAAAGAGATGAGCTTAATATTGGGAGGGAGGGCAACATCATGAATTTTGTTCACAAGATCCACAGCATTTTTAATACCATAAGTGGGGATGAAATTAGTAGCTGTTTTTATTATCTTATTTAATCTAAAGGCTGATTTATGTGCGGGAGCACCAAACAACTGGTCGGACAGAGCAGTTCAGCTTATGTATTTTGGGTAGGCCATACAGTCTAGGGGCCACGGGATTCATGGGGCAGATGCTATAGATATCTCGATCGGAGAAAATCCTAGTGTTGGCTCACGGCGTGGCACTTGGCGCAAATGGCTCACCACCTTCTGGCGAATGGCTATGTTGCATTCGAAATGGAATACCTCCATTTCGCGAAAAAAGGTCCTGAAATGAATGCCCTAGAGCAATTAGAAATCCTGAGAAATATGTCCAACCCTAATGTTGAAGTAATCAACAAATACCTCTCCCCTTTCCCATCCTTTCTGCTGTCATCAATAACCTATACCCCTCTCCTCCGTAACCTCCCCTACCTTCCTTAGTTGTATATATACTGGCCATAACAATTCCTTTCTCTGTACCTGATGATGACTCAATGAGTCGAAACCTGGTAGTACCATTAAAATATTCTGTGGTGTGTAAAGGTTTATCTTTATTTTGTTCCTGATGGAGCTCTACCACGAAGTCACGGCCCAAGCAGTTGATTCTATAGTTACATTAAAGTTAACACGTAAGACCAAGCAGCAGATGAAAAGTCATGGCACAGATGACTGTAATTTGTAAGTCATGCTGCTTCCCACAAAGTGAGTTATAATTTTGGTGAAAAGGTTGTAATCACATAGACTCATATTGGGTGAAAATTACCGTTTCAGCAATCAGGTAGGAGATAAACTTTAATGTTAGCAGAGTTATATCATGCATTGTACTGTAAAAGCTCAGCTCTACTCTTCTTTACTGCAATGCATTTTTGCTGGAAAACCAAGACCCATTCTCACTAGGCCCACTGTTATGACAGACATTACCCTATCAATTTAGGTACTATACTTGAAGTAATTACTATTTTACCAAAAACATAACATGTATTTAAAGTAAGAAGGCCCTTTATTTTTAGCTCTTTAGGTTAGGGAAAAATATTTCTTTACAAAGATTCATGAAAATTCATCATACTGCAAAATAACAGTTATGGTTTTTTAAGAACATTGTGGGTTGATGCAATGAAAAGTTTAGTCTATTGGTCTTTAACTTCTTTGGTTTAACTTTTAAGTTTTTCAAATGCATCATTGAGTTTATATATGAAAAAACAGTAAAATTCCCATTGCACTTGTTGCAATTAGGTTAAGTGATACATAATCGTTATCATTATGTTTTTTTTTAATCTAAGAAAGTGGGGAGGAAACAAAATTTTCAGAAAATTCAAAATTAATGCATTTTCTATATTCAGTTTTCCCACATTTCAGTGAAAGCTCTTAAACAAGTAATAATATGAATATAGAGATTTGATGCTTTTCTGGTGAATAGCTTGTATAAACTGTTCTCGGGTTAACTTAACTGGGTGTTGATATGTGTAAAGTGATGATGATATGTACAAAGTAATTGTTTTTATGTACTACATTTTTAAAACTTTAACATTATGTTCATGATGAAAAGATGATCCCACACTTTTCTCAGGCAAAATTGGAAAAATAAAAACTTCTTCTTATACTTCAGTAAATGAATTTTACAAGAATTCATGTGAAAATATCACATAATTAATAGAATGTGATCCTATTTAATGTGATGTTTTTCATTTTGAATCAGTAAGTTTTGCTGTTAGTTTTGAAATATATCAAAATTATTGTTAAAGTTACAAATGTGAAAAATGGGTTATGTTTTTGCTTATGCAATTGAGTATATAAGAAAATATGTCCTTTTAAATGATAATTTGCCTATTTTTACAGCATTATTAAAAAACTTGAACAGATACTGTATCTTGTACATTTTTTACATGGAATTATCTTGTTTCAAAAAAAATTAGGTGTGCATGCTTAAAATCTGTGGATTAAGAATATTAAAATACATGTAGAGTTTGACACTTTTATGACTTTTAGACCATTTTGTGGAAAGAAAGACAGATCCTGACAAGAATATGCTGAATGGATTGCAAAGAAAAAGAACATAAAGGATAAGAAACTAGCTCTTTTAAACATTCCATACATAATTAATTTCATACGTGGGTATAATATTCATGTTAAGATGTTGGCAATACCACATGTTGGTTGTCCTTTAGCACCAATCATTTACATATACACACTCACGTCCCTTCCTTCTTTTTTCATTTTTGCCCTTGAGTTGATGGAAGAATTCAGTTGATAAAATAATCTTCTTTCAAGCTAAACTCACAGAACTATTCTGTGAGAAAAGAATCACAGCTAATGTCAAATATTATAAAAAGAAAATTTTATCTTTGTAAAACATTTCTCCGTCAAATCAACCATAAATGTCATTCTTTTTGATTCAAAACAGCAGAAGATTAAGCAGCATTTGTTTTGATGGACAGAGAGAGGTCACAAGTGGAAGAGAGGAAGCGAGCCTCAAAACTGAACGGTAATGATAGGGGTGATGGCAAAAGCCTGACCCCTTGCCGGGTGTGAATGTCCCAGGAAACAGTCTGTCCTGCAGAC
>KZ308477.1:3549785-3572227 GCA_000376725.2 Ladona fulva | reverse complement strand
CCCCAGATATAATATATTCCGTAAGTTTATTTAATAAGAAAAAAACAATATTTGATAAAAAAAAGAATCTCTACTAAATTCTCCTTCTTATAATCCCTCTCCTGATTTTGTGTCATCATTATATGTAATTAAATTTTTAAAAAAAGAAAAATGGCCCATAAACAAACCAATAAGTGAGCTTTCAATGCATTTCTTGTGATTTTACTTACAATAATTACATGTGATATGGTGATTATTTTAATAAATAAGAAATAGATTGAGAACATCATCAGATAGTAGGCTCAAAGGAGTAAGCCAAGTATCAAGATACTCAATTCAAAGACATTTCGTTAGTTTGTTTTTTTTAGATCAATTTTAATGTTTTCTAATGCTATAATTAAGTCAGGCTTGCCTTTCATTCTTAAACATCCCTCTTGTCACAACTGACTCTGATGGAAAAGGCTGTTGGAAATCGAACTGGAATAACAGAAAAGGGCTGCTCAAAGCAGTACAAGGATACTCCCAAAGAGGCTGAGGCTCAATCTGATCATCGCCTATTGAACGAGACAACTGCAAAGAAAAGAAAAACTGCCATAATTAACATAATGATTTAGCAAAAAATAAAACCCATTTTCAGTGAATTGAAATGAGACAAAATATTTTCAGTAAATCAAGGTTCTCAATTAGTATGAATTAAATTCATATTTTTAAATTTAACATTAAATCACCATACATTACCAAGAATGGCAGAATTTCAATGCTTATTGTGGTATTATTTTATGCATACAGATCCTCCACAAACACATCAAACATTTCAAAACTGCCCATTTAAGCATTAGTAATAATAGTATAAGCAATAGTAATAATAGTAAGTTATAATACAAGTGGAATTTATTCAGTTTGATACTGAGTTGATTGATCTTCAAGTTACAGATTGAATCTTTATTTTAAGAGTCATTAACGCAGCCTGTAATGAATATTGCAATCATATTGTAAAACTACTAAACAAGGATTTATCCACCTGTCCCTAATCTAGATATGTATAACTAATAATTATTCCAGAATTAGGATTATTATTTCTATTTGAGCTGTCTTAGTGCAATTCAGTCACATGAGATTTATTTTCCTGACACAAAAAACCAAATAACTTATTCTATACTTTTATCATATGTTTTATTTCAAATGTACTTTTGTTACAGACATTTGATTTAGTCTTTTTTTAGAAATGTTGTAAAAACTGTTGAGTAATGAATTTTATATCACTGTGTTTGGTAACTAAAGAAGAAACATAATATCAGTTTTATTACAGAAAAACAAAATGGTAAAGTAATGGTTGTGATAACAGAAGTGCTAAAACTAATATCATATTAGATGAACATACTGGTAACCTAAATGGTGGATATGAACCTATAAAATACATCAACATGCAACACATTTGAATTTTTTTACAAATTTAATATCATCTGGAGAAATACAATACAATACAAACATCTTTATTGGATGAAATTTGGACTCTCAAGTCCTAATTTCATCCAAACCTCAGGTAGATCAACGATCTACAGATCACACTTTGAGAAACACAAATTGACAGCATTCAGGAATGTGAAAAAAATATTTACCTCAATAAGTTGGTCAAAGCTTTCCATTCTGAGCCCTTCTGCAGAATGGACAGGGGCTCTTATTTTCCAGAGATCAACGAAGGAGACAGGCATAGCCCAGATAGAAGCACCCCTTGGAAGAAGAACAGCCTCTGGATGTAGCAGCTCTGAGAGACTATCTTTCTTAAACCAGAAACGTAAATTATGCCATGGAAGGAGGGATGAAAAGAAGTTTGGCTCTCCAAAAACCATGCGCACCTGATTAGGAACCAAGATCAACACGGCATGTTAATTCAGATCTTTTCAATCTTTTAAGACCTTAATTATTAACAAATCATCAAATTAACTAAGATAATGCTATGAAGATATTAATTTGCATTTATTATTAATATGGCATAATTTTATGTCTACGCTACAAGTTACTAATGCTTTTAATTAATAGATTACATAAATTCAATTACTATAGGTTAAGATCTATGATTAGATAATATAAACTCACAGAACTATTCTGTGAGAAAAGAATCACAGCTAATGTCAAATATTATAAAAAGAAAATTTTATCTTTGTAAAACATTTCTCCGTCAAATCAACCATAAATGTCATTCTTTTTGATTCAAAACAGCAGAAGATTAAGCAGCATTTGTTTTGATGGACAGAGAGAGGTCACAAGTGGAAGAGAGGAAGCGAGCCTCAAAACTGAACGGTAATGATAGGGGTGATGGCAAAAGCCTGACCCCTTGCCGGGTGTGAATGTCCCAGGAAACAGTCTGTCCTGCAGACGGGATACTGAGAGGACCAGTAGAAATGGTATTCTCACCATCCAGGTCCCACTCAACCCACAATGCTACACCATTACAGTCCTTGGCATCACTGCAATGAAAGAATAAGTTGATTAAATCCAACTCCCATAATTAGAGATTGTGAAATATGGAGATAAAATATAGTGGAATAGTTGCCATTACTATCAAAAATTACAATATACTTTACAGATTTAACTACAATGAATGTTGTTACGAATATCCTTGCTGTTATTCTTATCTTAGATGGTGTACCTTAATAAGGGATAAAATCATCAAGATTAAAAAGGTACTATTTCCTAACAAAGTAAAAAATAATAGTACAATATAATATACCAAGTTTGAATTCGAATTCTAAAAAAATTACATCCATCCATATATAATCATTTACTCTGTTTTTCATTTAAACTTGATTATTTATTAGTTCCTTGCTTAGAACAACGATTTACAGTTTAGCAAATAACTATCATTGGCTACACAGTCTTTACTTCCTTTCAATTATTTATAATTAATTGAGATGTACCTTAATTTCTTTATTTATTCATTTTGTACACAGAACCATCCAGTACATGACTAAAACAAACTGAGACTTCATTAATCAGCATTGGTCTTCATGGTGATGATATATAAAACTACCAACTTTTCACAGATATAATATAGTAGTAGTAGAAGTAGTACTGTTAAAAGTGCTTCGACAACTAAGGTCATTTCGCACGTAGGCCCCCACCGGGAATCGAACCCGGGACCGCTTTCACCGAAGTCGAACACGTTGCCCACTTGGCTATCCGGGAGCCCCANCAGCAATCAGTAAAAAATATGTTGAGAAATACCATGAGACCTATTTTATATAAAATTAGACAGAGAAATAAATGTGTGATGGGTTTTGTTATCATAATAATAATAATGCCACATATTTGGGTGAGATTGAGTCTATCAAATATCTTCTTAAATCTAGCCTTTCATCGTATAAAGGTTATAAGAGATAAAAGTGCAAAGAAGAAACTATTTAGTGGGTTTTAAAACTGAACAAGGAACAAGTCAGGTTTGTGCCCTGTGGATTTACACGTAATTTTCAGGATACGTTCCTTGCACAAAAATAACAGACATGCTTGGCCGTTCAACTCAATGCACCTTTGTTTATGCAAAATTTGCAACTAAAAATCGAAAAGTCTTTGGAGTTTCCTTCCCGTCTACTGAAGGGAAAAACCACGTATGCAGGGAAAAATCTCGTAAGTAAATGGGAAGAACATTTTCTATAATATAAAAGAAACTGTACTTATAGTATCGCAATAAAACAAGCTATTTTTCTTCTAGAAATTTCATGAGACATTAAAATCTTAAAAAATTATGACAAGAATGGAAAATTAAAAGGAAGGGTTTCAAGCAGCAGTATTAAAATTTATAAGGAGTCAATTCTTATAGGAGAATTTAGTATTGGTCAGGAAACGAATCCAAGACCATATTGAAAAAATCTTTGCCATTTGTGTTACAAAAACATGTCTAATAACAATATCTTGATTATCAATTCTCAACCGTTCTGGGAAGTGCTCAAAATAATTTTCTGATAATCTGCACAATGTATTCTTTACGGAAAGAATTGAGTATTCTGGGTCTTCTGTGATCGAAGCTATGACAGCTATGATCAATGTCTCACTTTTCTTTGGAATTTCCCATAGGTACTGATACCACATAAAAGGGCCAAGTCAAAGACACTTGTAGTTAAGGCTGAGTCTCCATAACCTACATGCAGCAATACAATAGACACTGGAGTACCTACATAACGTATATTTGAATAAATGTTGACTAGGAAGATAAAGAATGTCTGGAAGGTAGGAAGATGGAATTTAACAGCGGAAAGATAAGTTGTTTGTGACAAAAATGGGATAAATATTTCTCTAGACGGAAAATTTCATTCATTCAAAAGTGTATGGCACTTATTCATTCATGTAATTTCATTCATTCAAAAGCGTATGGCAATGCAAGTGTGTTGCATGATTGCCTAACTTTGATTTTCAGTTGTAAATTTTGCATTAACAAAGATGCATCGAGTTGAATGGCCGGACACATATCTGTTATTTTTGTGCAAGAAACATGTCCTAAAGTTTTGTTTAAATCTGCGTGGCACAAACCTGACGCGTTCCTTCTAAGTTAGAGCTTAGGAAAAAAACAACGGGACACACCCTCAAGAAGGGGAGTGTGAAAAACCTGCAAAACCTACTGACAGTTAAATAAAAAAAAGTTTCAAGGAAAAGGCAGTTTAAATCACATTTGAAAAGCAAACAAAATGGAACATATAATTATTTTATAACAAGACATAACAACTAGAAATAAACTGTCATAACAATCAGAAAAGGATTTTAAGATATACAAATGCAACAGTTCCAAAACACATTAGTATCAAGATAGCAAACAAATTCTTAGTGTGAAGATAAGAAAAATTAAATATAGGCCACGGTTTGAGAGAAAAATGAAAATTTAGAAATTTGTATCACTTATTATCCATCATTTTCACACAATTACACAGAATTTGGTGACATAGTGGTTAGAACTAGAATTAATGGCCCCTGGTTCAAATCTCTTTAAAAGTTTTCTATTTAGTTCTCTCTTTTCAAAGTAAATGTTTTGTAAAAATAGCAATTAATTTGATTATTTTTTCATTCTTTAGATTTTTAACTGGACAAGAATTTGTAAATATGTTCATAAAATGATATTTAACCAACTAACCCTAACCTCATATATAGTACTACCACAAAATTTTTTCACGCAGAATAGAAGACCACCACTTTTTTCATGAAAAATAGAAGTGGACAACAAATCTAAAATAAAAACCTAATTTAATTTGAAAATGAGTGCATTTAAACAAATGTATGTACCATATTATTAAATAAATATAAACAGAAAATGCAGGATGTTAATTTGCATCACAGTTTCTTAGTTTTAAAAACCACAAACTGGGTGAACTGATTGTTGATATCTGCATGGACTTGCAGTCGGCACAAAAACATCAAAGGTTTTAAATATTTACATTAGATGATAGTGGTAAAACAGAAATTATGAAGAAAGCTCAACTGAAGTGTTTGAAAACAATGAACTACTTCATGTAGTTGCAAATATTACTGTAATTGATGATACAGTAAATAAGTAAAATGATTATTATCAGTTAATTTTGAATTAAGAGTGTTTTAATGAAAATACTGTTTCTTGTGAAGAATGTATTCAAATAGAGCAAGTCAGTTGTATCAAATATCTAGGAATTTATATTGATGAAAATTGTAACTGGAAACAACATATTAATAAGATACACTCGGAACTAATTTCAACAACAAGAAAATTTTATTTGTTAAGATTTATATGCCCACTCTCTGTTCTGAGGAATGTTTATTATGCACTAGTAAATTCCCGACTGCAATATGGTATTCTCTGTTGGGGGGGAGCATATTTAACAAATATAAAACCATTAGTGATTGCTCAAAAAAAGTGCATAAGAGTTATTCTACGAGCAAATAGGAGAGCGCATTCATTCCCTTTATTTAAAAAATGTAACATTCTTCCTGTAAGACATTTATTTGTGTATAGAGTTCTAAGAATGTATTATAATCGAGGAGGAGAAAGGGAGAAACCTCCAGTTTATAATTTTCGAACATGTAAGTTTCTATCGTCAAAACCCAATAAAGAATTGTTTAGGCAGTCATATCTCTATTTAAGTTCAAAATTTTTTTCGTTTTTGCCTGCTATTATTGTGAATATTTCTAATGAAAAGAGCTTTATAAAAGCGGTCAAAAAATGGCTCCTGAATTATAAGGATATTGAATTTTTGTTAAAGAAGATTGTGTGAAAGTTTAGCGTGCTATATATTATAAGTATTATATTTTGTTTTTAATGTAGTGACGCTGGTCAAGTTTCTTTATTTTCTACATTATTTTTTCTATTGCATTTGTTTTTTTTTCCCTGAAGAGTCGGTAACCCCGAAACTGATATTTATTATCAATAGGGGTACCTATATTCCTTTGAATATTATGTTTTTATGTTATATCATGTATGTTTGTATACTTTGTAATGCAAAGGAATAAATACCATTATTATTATTATTAAATTAGATAGTCCCTGAAGATGAATTTGGGTTATAGAAGTCAAACAAGAGAAGCACAGAAATAAGGAGCAACAAACACATCTGATAAAGCTTGCTTTTTAAGATTTACACTTATGTTTCTAATTTTCCCAGGGAAACAAACCTCACTTATGTTTCTAAAAATATTTCTGTTTTCTACAAATTTTGATGCAAACTGTAGCATATCTTTGAATGCTGGTGAGAATTTTTGACGATGTAATGAATTTTAATACTATCCCCATGGGAGGAAATCTTTCTTTTCTCCTGAAGCAGGAAGGTACCGCTCTGGAACTGTGAAATAAATTATTTACCCTTTCTGTAAAAATTAATATTGCATGGTTGGCATATAGATCCAAACATTGCAATTCCACCAGATAACACTGCCACACTAGTACAGTGGGTATCCAAGGAAATCGTATCCTTCAAATTTATTGTTTATCTTGCAATAATTGTTTTAATTATTTTATAATGCAAGATATTTTACAAGTTAATTGTAGTTCATCAAGATATTACTATATAATTCTACAGATAGCAATGCCTTCCTTTAGTAGTTGGAATTATGAATGAATATAAGAAACTTGTTTACCATGAAGTTAGAGTTAGTACAGGGTGGTATTTGAGATAATAGGTTTTAGAGCACTGTCAGTTGACAGTGAGCAGTTGAGCTATGAATTTAATTTCTACAGTAATTGGCAAATGATACATTTCACAAGGATTTTTATAAAACCTAGCAATGACCCAACTCAATCGTATCACATCCTAATTAACTTTTGAAATAATTTTACCTTTCAGGTGAAATGATGTTTTGGTAACTGAACCATAATGAATACTCATCATGGTAAGCTTTCAACAAGCCTCTTTCTCCCTGATTCACAGGCATTTCTGATGGAAGATAGTAGATTGCCTGCATCCAATGGTCCCTCCAAGGTAAACCTGGGAAAATACGTTACATTTATCTTACTACTGTCAAGAACTTTTACATTGGTATCATCAGGGACAAAAGGATGAAGGCAAGGAATCCTGCCAAACCTTGCGCAGTGTAGTAACTCTAGTTACTAATCTTCTTAACTAAATAAGGTTGTTGATATAAAGTTTTACAAATGGTTGGGTCAAGGGGTAAAAGGCATGTAACATAACTTAACAAGCATGAAGAACTTTTGATAATACTATAACAGTAATGTACACATTTCACATACTAGCTGATTTATAGGGTCTTTTATTCAATGCTAAAATGATTTCAGGATTGGCTGAATAGAAAACACTAACAAGCATTACTGTAAATGAAATAAGTTAGAGTAGGAATACAGAGAAAGCAGGTTTCCTGCTTGCCGGTAGTTGGTGCCAATATGTTATTAAAGGATATTATAAGCTGGAATTGCCACAGAAGAAGCAAGCTGGCTAAAAATTGTCATCAGGGGCTACCTTCTTTAGCTGCTAACTGTAAATGACCTATTCTTAGATGTTGTAATCAGCTTTAAAAGGGGCCACTCCTATTTTATCCATGTTTTCCCATGGATAATATTGTTTTCAAGTGAAAATGAGGCATTATTGTAAATCTGCACACAATTTCCCACACTTGGCTCAAAAACAGAAGAGAACTGGGGCGATAACATGGGAATTGGCACAATTAGAATTTAGGATTAGCAAGTTGAGACAGTGAAATTCCTAACTATGGTGTTAACTACCAGCAAGTGCTTTCTATGTATTCATACTACAAGATGAAAGGGCATGAAAATTTGACATGTACTTCAAAAAAATTCCTTTCAGTGATTCATTAGCAGGAGTGGCTGGATTGAATTGCAAGAAGCAAGGTAGTGTTTAGAGACAAATCAAAGGGACTGAGGCTACTAGATGGGTTCAGGTAGGGCTGAAAAGATTAACAAACCAGTTCTCTGCTTGCTATCCCATCATGATTGGCCAAAACATAAGATAGCAGGTGAAAACAAAAATTAGCGTGTACAAACCAGAATCTGTTAGAGATGATTTTTTATGCAGATAATTGGGATGAGCCCAGAAAGGAGCGCAGCTGAGGATTATCTCGCCATCTTCATCCATGCGCAAATCCCACCACATGAACACCACCTGCACAGTGCCTGATCTACTTGCTACCACTTTAATGGATTCGGATCTCTTATATGGTAAAAGACCATCTTTACAGGACCAATCAAACCTGCAATAAAAATATTTAATCAGCACAAACAAAAACTGTCAAGACTGATACACTGATTTTAATCTTTTCAACGATTTTCAACTGACTGTCATTGTTACAATTCAACTGCCATTTGTTCAGAAAAAAGTAATAAATGATATAAAAACATGAATAAGGCATGTAAACACGTTTTTCCTCTTTTATGGACCCCGTAATCACACAGTCGCAGCAACATATCTATTAAATAACAATATAAATAAATTTTTCTTATAATATATAAGAAACTTGATGAATGATAAAAGCTTTCTTGGTTCATCCATTCAAAATGGAGAGCATCAATTAAAAGTAGCTATTAGAGACAACTTAAATGTACAAAGAAAACATATTTATAATGAAAAATTTTCTTTGGTGGTCCTAGAGATAATACATGCATGCACACACAGGGTTCCTAGGACTACCAGTTGATAATTACTGATGAACACAATCACTAAGGGAACAACCAATCTCCACTGAATACAAATAGAACAGTACAGACATAATTTAAGTTAAAATGCAAAAACGTATATTTATAGAATACTCGAGATAATTTCTATGCTAACTTGGGAATAAATTCATTTATTACAGGACTTGAGACCCTTCTTATAGAGCCATACAAGTCATGAGATAAAAAGGGACATGCTGAGATTTCTTGGGATCAAGGATATGCTTGAATAAAGTTGATATTATTCAGTGAATCTTACCTGAAAACTGGCGTGGGAGGCACCAAAGGACGAAATGAATTTTCACTAAGTTGACTGAGTTGAAGATCATGAACAGCGGCGCTTCCAGCACATTGCAAGATTCTGGAAGGGGCAGAAATTACAAAATTTTCATCCTCATTCACCCACGATAAAGGTCGATGCCATGCCAAAGCTACAGGACATTCAACGATTTGAGCATAAATTGTAGCTTCACTTGGGACAACAATGGAATTAGGCTGTAAATTGGAAATATTTCTCATTGAATATATAACATATAATTAACACTATTAACACAAAAATAAAAATATTTACAACTTTATAGGCGCTTTAATATTATATTCTTAAACATTGTAAGTGTTTTCCTAGTAAAAAAAATAAAATAGAAAGGCAAGAAGATCACCTCCAGTAATTCCTTCTTAGCATGATTAAATGTTCCGATAGCACCTTCACCAATGAGTTCAGTATCAAAAACTTCAGTCACCAGAATGTTAGCTCTATGTAACATGTCCCCACCATTTCCAACCTTTAATTCAGTGGACCGCTTTGGTATGATAAGTATTTTCTCAGCTAAATTGTTATCTTCAATCACTTTGGCAGCACATTTAGCCATTGGAAGAAATGCCTGAAAAACAGTATAGGTTACTGCTAAGTAAAGACTTTGAATCTCGTAATTAAAGCTATTCATTTACCTCACATGCTACAACAGAGTCAGCACCACATTTAGCAGCCATCATCGCCAGCAAACCTGTGCCTGTCCCAATATCTAATACATGGGCAGGTTTCCCCAACATATGCATCTTCTTGATAGCTGCTTTCAAGGCAAAGTGATATTTCTGGTTCTGTTAAATTAAAACATAGCATAGAAATCGAGAACGGTAAAGTATATTGCATAAACATGATAATATGTGTATACCCTTTCATAATCATGTAACATGTCTGCATAAGCTGATCTAGCTACTTCTTGATGATAATCGTAATCCTCAGACACAGGTATCCATTCCATTTTTCCTTCTTTAGGATTCTGTACCATTTTAAACATGCCACGTAATGGAAAGATGCGAAAATTTCTTTTCAGGACCCTTGGAAATTTAAACGCCAGTGTTTCTTTCTGATTAAGACTCTTGAGTAGCTAGTGAAGGTTCTCACTAGTTTTTCTTGAAACGAATAAAAAACACACAAATATCTCTCAAAAACTTTGGGTCATTCGATATGAAAAGTCTATGTTTAAAGAAAATATAAATTTAAAGTAATGATCATTGACATTGGTCATACTTCAACATGTAAACATTAGTATTCAAGGCAATTCAAAGCTACTGCTTGCCGGGTGTGACAGACACATGCCGATCCGATTTTATTTCAAAAAATGATTATAAAATCTAATATTGAGATTTATAGCAAGAAAAATTTTTAAAATACAAAATTGATTTTACGTTTTCATAACAGCCACTTTTATCCTTAAAACACGACAAAATGGTATTCTCTAAATCGTCAACGATTAGCAATTACTTCCATTACTTCACGATCAGTGCGCAGCATGGCGACTTCCACTGGAGGAGTGGGTAAGTCTTATAATTTTATTATTAATCAGTTTTAATGTTGCTATATTAGTTATGTTGTCCATACTTTTAAGTAACTGATGCCCTAGTTTTTTCATCTTTCGTAAATTTTCCCGGGTATCCCGAACGTTGTCCTTCTGATTAACATGTCCTTTCACATCAAACTTGCCGGTGTACGCCGCACCCGCCATTTTTCTAAGTCTAGTATTTTGTCCGTCATCGGACGATTAATTTTTTATTAGTGTTGTTATACTTGTACGTTAAATTACTTCTATATTGATGAGGTTTTACGGTGAAAGAAGAGTCTTGGTAAAGAAAATTACCTAATGACATGGTTTCTCTTTTCGTCTCTGTTCCTTAAGCCCTAAAATTGACTAACTCTGCTGGTGGTTGCATCAAATTCGTTAATTACCCGATAATATTTTCCAGTGGTCCCGCGAAATTTTCGCCTTTTGGAGGAATTGGAGCAAGGTCAAAAAGGCGTTGGAGATGGCACTATCAGTTGGGGACTTGAAAGCGATGATGACATGACTCTCACACATTGGACGGGAATGATAATTGGGCCACCAAGAGTAAGATCCCTTGGATTGATACACAGCTTTAACTTTGAATCGTCAGATTCATTTGTAAGAGTGTACGTTAACTTACTACTCGATAATTTGTTTTCAGACACCGTATGAAAATAGAATGTATAGCTTAAAAATTGACTGTGGAGAACGGTATCCTGACGAACCTCCGAGCTTAAAGTTTATATCTAGGATCAACATGAGTTGTGTGAACAATTCTACTGGAGTGGTAAGATTATTCCCTGAAAATTTATAGCGGTTATCTCTTCAGCGGATGATGACCTTTTCTCGTAGAAAGTAATTTATTAGCATTTAGGTCTTGGAATATGTATTGAAAGTGATTGTTGCTTGTGCTGAATAACGTTGTAGTAGGTTGGGAGAGAAATTTATTTCCAATTTTCTTGACGTCCATAGGTCGACAATAGAGCAGTACCTATTCTTTCGCGATGGCAAAGGGAGTATACCATCAAGACAGTGTTGCAGGAATTACGAAGGCTCATGACCCTGAAGGAGAATATGAAGTTGTCCCAGCCCCCTGAGGGGAGCTCGTTCTAGTTGGTCGCCTGCCGACTTCTTTCCTCGCCGCGGTCGGAGGGTGGGATTTGCGGCAGGGGCAGGCCTTGGGCGTGAAACCTCGTTGAGGAGTGATGATGGTGGCGATTGGCAGTGTTGGGAGGGTTCGGTTGTCGGCCGCTTCTCGCTCTCCGTAGACGACTCGAAACCACCCTCGGAAGTGGAGATCCCTTTGAAATATGCGGTGTGTTGTATTTAAAAAAGAATGTTTTTATGGGAGCATTATTCCCTAGGTTGAATAAATTATAATTTGAAGCCAAAGGCCGAGAGAGGAATCGATTTTAATTACTCAAGATTATAGCTCCTCTTCTCCCCAAGCCTAACTCATGGACGGTGTTAATTTTCATCTGCTGTGCACAGAACTCCTATAGCGGCACCTTTTTATTCTCCATGAGTGTCCGGAAATATTTTTCTGATTTGATTTGATTTTTTTTTTGCTCTTCCATTGTTTTGTGGGCAAGGAAAATAGTGCAAGAAGCTGCCCCGTTCATTTATCATGTATAAACCCGGCATGAGGGTCAACGCCATATGGACGCAGAATGCATTCCCGTCTCTTCCCAAGCTGTCTCCCCATGTAGGGGGTGCTTGCCCATCGCATGGTAGACGAAGGGATTTTGGTATTTAATCATAGTGAAAGAAGGCATCGTGTCGTTTAGATATTTTACGAGCCGCAAGGTTTTGAATGAGAAGAGAGACAGCAGAAGATTGCCTTTTTTTGAAAGTTGCTTTTTTGTAGTAGCAAATTTTAAAGGAAAAAAATCCCATGCCACCAAGAACACAAGTGAAATTCCCTATCCGCCGACGTCTATTGCTTTTAATGTAAATATTGCAAATATTTGTTCTTTCTTTGCTGTGGTGTGCATGATTTTAACATCTCAATCATGTTTGAAAGCTGAGGTGCTGCTTAAGCTCATTTTGTTAACTGCTGTGGTATGTTACTCAAACCTCTTCATTTGCTTGCCGGGTGACATTTCTCCCCCTCGGTTTTGTAATATTTAAGAACTGTCACCTTCTAAATTTATTGTAAAATTCACTGGTGCTTGTTTTTGGACATATTGGGCACCAGCAGCATTTAGGGTATGTTGAAAAGTATTGGAACCTTATTCATGAATAAAATATTGGCACGTGCAAGTTGTATTAAAAAAACATGGTTTAAAATTGAAATATTCTGGTTTTATTGGAATTTCAACCTCTCATAAAAAAGATGCCTAGCTTTTACTATGTTGTTTGAGTTGGTCGAAGATCATGAACTCGTTTACTTTCTGTGTGTTAAATTAAAACATTTAATGGTTGAAATTTTATAGACACGCGAGGAATTTTGCTGGTTCTTTGTTGTGTTGATTGCCACTTTGTAATGAATTGGGGTGTCTAAAAGATTCTTCCACAGGAGGAGAGAACAATCACTGTTGGACTAATGCTTAGTCCAAATATGATAAATGTTGCTAATAAAAAGGCCCTAAGGCCGTATTTTTCTTCAGGTTGCTAAAAGAGAGAGTGAGTGGCAATCTTTTGTGCTGAGTTGATTGTGGACTTAAGTGTTTGTCTGATGGTTCCTCACTTAAGCATGGTTTTCTGAGGATGGTCCATCCTGTCGCAGAAAGACTACTGCTGTGACAGCACATTAGGTTCACTACAATATATACATTTTGCTTCTGGTCTATTTAGTGCCAGTGAGTTGTTAAATGGGCTAACCATTAAAGTTTAAAAAGATCATGAAAGTTCGATTTATTGCCCCTCAACCATTGTAGTTAGTGATGGAAATTCTGCTTTCAGAATAAAGTTTGAGTAGTTTGGTTGCATAAATTTCCTTTGTTATCTGAGCATATTTTTTAACTTCTTTTTGATATTAGCTGGCAAAGTTGCCTGTGGGTAGGACTGCTTGCTTGTCCAAAACTAACTTAATTTAGTATTAAAGCACTGGGAATTCAGCAGCAAGATATCAAGAATGATGGATGATTTAGAATAACATGGTTTTACTTGTCATTAAGTTGAAACTTCGAGTATAACATTACTAATGCACTTTTGGTATGATGAGAAATTTATCTGATAAGCATGTAAATCCGTTAAAAGCATTAATTTTACTGAAATGATATTTCACCGTTTCAAGTCAAAGTTTGTTATTTTTTTAATTGGTGTACATAGATGTGCAAAGTGAGTTTGTTTTACTCACTAAGTTTTATAACGCCAATTTTTTATGAAATAATTTTTGTGCTTGTAACTGCATTGAGATCATTTAAATGTCTATATTTATTGCTTTGATGCCAATTGAATAGACTGTTCAATAGTACCTGGTAAATTGGTACTTTCATGGTTGTTGGTATATCATTATAAAAAATGCAATTGTGTGCCACTTGCAGCGACAGTCTGAAGACTACTTCTGATTATCACAGAGAGAACTTTGTAATTTAGAATAGATGTATTCCTTTAAATCTATTCTCAAGGCACTATTCCCAAGTTACAAAAGCCAATGCTACTTAGCTTGTGATTCATATACTTGAAGAATAGTTCTCAAGAAATTTTGGATTATTACCTGATATAAGACCAAGTCTTATGATGGAATTAAATAGTTTCAAATGTATGATGTAGCTTTTAATGGAAAAGTAAGTAATACAACTTGCTGCTGATGGATGTAAAAATATAAGATGATATAGCATTTATTGGCAACGTTAATATTTACATGGTACTATAATTTTTCTAGTATTGAGTCAAGTCATGAAGTTGGATAACCAAGCTAGTTGATGCCATCAAGAACAAATATTACAATATGATATTATAACAAAACCACCGGTGTCAAGTTGCCATAATTCAGAAGATTTTAATATTTATCAAATTGTGTGCCTTCTGTCATTTCCACATGAAAATATTTGCTATAATTGGTTTCCTTTTTTCCCAATTGATTGGGAAAAAACTGAAACATTTTAAAATCTCAAGGAAAGGGAATGAAGCATATGATTGTAGTCACATCTCCTCAAATAACTCACATTTTAGTATGGCTAAGTAGTATGACTAGTGCATACCCTCAGGAACAGGAATACCATAGGTCAAGAACTGCAAACCCATTGTATAAGTATGCTTCATCATGATAAATACATGAATGACTTTAGTCATGAAAGGTGAGGCTTATTTGACACCAGTCACCAGAGTACGTAAATGCTAATTCATTTCATGAAAATTGAGTTTTTTCCATTGAATACTTGGATAGGTGTGAATTTCCTTTGGAAATCGATGTTCTCAAATACGCTAAGATGTGTGGTTTTATGTCTTAATAAGAAATAGCTAAAGATGGATGCAATTAACTGAACTGTCATTTGAGGAAATAATTCACAAGTGCACCTAAGATAAGTAAGGAAAATCTTGAACATTCAATAGAAATAAATCAACAAGCAACTATCTGCTTTTATCCAAACTAGGATGCAGTGGCTTCTAGATGTTAGCTTATATGATTATGAGATAAGATACTCCTTAAACTGAACTTTCAGATCACCATGGGACAATGAAAGGTGCCCATTCCTTGGAAAAAATCACCTGCTTTATGATAATCCCAGATACATGTTGTGTAGCCATATTCAATGGTTAAAGATGCAGAAATAAGTATAGTCCAGTTATGAAATAAATATTCAGGGAACATTTTTATCAAAGGAAACATTTGAAACTTGGGTGAATAAAGATTTAATCAAGTGTTAGTTACTGGCATCCTGGAAGCCAAGCTGCTGGAAAAATCTAACAGTCTTGTAAAAGCAATTCTAAAATTGCATTTGAAATCTGCAGCAAAGAAACACTGCAATTCATTACACAAGTTATATTTTCAGACCTTGTAAAAATTACTATAACACTAGACTAGAGGTCTTTGGTACATACTATGATAGCCAACAAAATTTCTCATGCAATATTAATGATATAAAAAATATTTAATATTAAAAATTGTATGCAGAAGTAGCCTCTAATACTTAACTTAGATGAACTTATTGAATATGCCCTAATTTGAATCCAGTTAATTTTTTGTATTCCACGCTGATGGAAAGAATTTTCTTAAGGAAATGTAGCTACAATTTTCAACAAAGAATTATAGCATCCTCAGGTTGCCAAGCATCACATTTCATAAGAAAGGGGACTAATGGGTGTCATATAATATTCTTAGTTTGAAATTATAGAAGTTGTTAACCAAAGTTCATGAAAATAATCTTAGACTACACACATTTTCGAGTCCAGGAATCTGCTTTCCACTAACCTTAAACAAGGATGTACATTAAAAACAGATACCCAAGAAATCCTCTAAGTGTGATTGACAAACATCTCAAAATTCTCATTAATCCATAGATTTCAACCAGACTTTTTAGTTTTGAAGAAAGGTATTGTTGCCATTCCATATTGAATATATGATTATATTTTGACTACTATATACCTATGATTATGAGTTTACTTGTGATACTTTGTCAAATTTTGATTTCTTAGTGAAATGAATGCTAATTTTGACCCAGAGATTTTGTTCTCTCACCCAAGGGAACTTCCTAAAATCCTAAGACTTCAGGTCAAACCCAGAGACTCATCATTGAGAGGAGCAATGCTACTAACTATAAGTATTTCTCATTCAGATATGACTTCATCTTCTCTCAATGTGTTACTTCCTTAAGAAGAGGTTGATTTGACTAACACGAATCAGAGTTCGACCAGTAAGGGAAGCTGAGATTTATGAAAACATGCAGAATTAATATAGATATTCACATTTCAAGTCAAAAGTCAGCTAGCCTAGTATTTTAAAATATCATTGACAACTGTAACTTTAAGTATTTAAAGTTTGAGGATCATGAAGCTAGCATATCTAATTCAATCTTGAGGATTTATGGAGGAAGAGTATGTCTTTAGGAAGTTGTCAGAGAGAAAATGTCATGAAAAGTTGGTTCTGATTGTGGAAAGTTCTGGTTTTTATGAGAACATAATAATTAACTATGAATTTAGACACAATAGTTTCACGCTAAAGAATGACCAGCAAATGTTATGACTAATGTCATTCTCATGAACATTTTCAAGAAACTTCCATAATCTAAAGCTTATAATTAATTCTAGCATTTCCTTGCAATTTTAAAGTTTCGGTTCTTAGATTATTGAGATTCATATGACTATAATATTTATGCAAACATATCTATGCTAAAATACCCTGTGGTTCAAAAACTTAAATATATTATACTCATCCCTGTGGTTGCTTGACATGCCTTATAATAAATAAAGCTTTAAGAAATAGCTGACATTTTTATTCAGATATACATTTAAAATATCAAGCTCATACTATCAGATTTACTGTAATGATGTAGTAATATTTCCTAGATGGAAATGTAGAAAAATTATGTTGATCACAAATTGTTGACAATGAAACAACATCGACTAACTTTAATGGGCATATTCTTCCAGGTTACGTAACATTTTGTCTCATTCATATAATTGATTCTTGTCATCCTGATTCAATGAAACCATAATCCTTTAATTAATATTCTTTATATGTTAAATTATTGCTAATGCTCTCACTTGTATTTCATATCTTTCAAGCAGTAATAATGATGTCTTCTTAATCTTATCAAATTCTTTATGAAATGTCATTTCTGTGATTATTTCATTCTTATATAGGTTAAAATCAATATTACACTTCTAAACATTGCTTGATTGAGACACTCAGCTCTGTAATGTATGTACATAAATCAGTGCATTAATAGCTAAGACTTAAGAGTAAAAAACTATGGACGAAATTCATCACATTAAGTAAGACAAGAAAATCAAGACAAAGAAATGGGTGCCAGAATTCAGAATGTAAGGAGTAAGGCTCCTTTTTTGTGGCCGAAATTAAATTTATATAAATATATCCAATGCAGCCAATAATTTTGACAAATGTAGGAAATCATTAGAAATCTTTAAAATTAAAGATACTTCTACTGATGATGATTTAAAAAATTTATGAGATAATTAACATTTTTCTTTTACTGAAATAATCACTCAGATAAAATGCAACTTAAGCATGACAAACTTTGTAGATGCAAGTCTCCCATAAATTATAAATAAGTTAAGCTGACACTCATTAAATATTTAGAAAGATACTAATAGAGAAAATTCTATTTTCAGGGAGTCTTGTAAAATGAAACCTTAAATTTTGCCAAATTAATAAGAAAATCAAAGGTGAAATAAGTTCTCTAACATAGATCAACAGCTCACAATATATTCTTATAAATGCAGTACTCAGTAATATACAATACAAAGGTTGGCAAAAAGAAACATCTTTTCAATTTTAATAAACATTTAATAGTAGTTTATTGTAAAGGTTTTTTAAGAAGAACTAATAAATGAATAAAAACTTGAACTTAATTTATGTCATCATTCTATTTCATAATTCAAAAGTTAGGAATTAATTATTACAAATAATGGCTATGAGTACAACAATTCCAACTGCAAATAAGACTACTTCATGAAATATAATAATGGTTCCTGATAATGATTACTGACTTGAGAGCCATAACTATTAATAGTAAAACCATATTATTGTAGAAATCATCGGACTGAAAAACTGCCAACAAATCTAGTCATCAGGATTTGAACACATTGAACAGATAAAGAGATGATTTTCTTTTCTATCTTGTTCTAGAGTAGGGTTGTGCAAATTAAGCTGGTTTAAATTTTTAAACTGTCCAGCCTATCCATGTAAAAAATTAATGGAATAAAAGTCCAGTTTACAATGTTGTACCAGTTTATATAATGAAAGTTAAACTTATCAAAGACCATAAAATCTTAGCGCACTAAAATTTATCTCACTTCAAGGAAAACTTGTATAAAACCTGCATAAAAATTTTTGCAATGTAGGAGTTATTGTACAAAAAAATGTAAGAATAGTTAGATAGAATATGCTTTAAGGAGTCAACGTGTGGAGGTTCTCATGTTTGATCAAATTTCTTGAGTTCTAACAGATTATAAGGTAGGACAACCTTATTCTACAACAAAAGTTTGCAAGTGCCTCATCCTTCAAAAAACACATACAATGAATTATGAACTTGCTTGGTAGTTGCTTTAGCCAATTGATCTACTATTTCAAAACAATCTCTTCCTTGTATATATATTTCACTGCAACAACCCATTTAGGTCCTATTAAATCCCCAGAATGGAAGAGAGTTTGTTCTGCAAGGTAGCTCAAATGTTTAGAGCAACCTCTCACGAAATAAGATATCCAGGTTTAAGTCCAGACTAAGACAGACTTTCTAATTTGGTTTTTCCTGAAACCACAGTCATGTTATAATCCAATTACAAATGTATTTTTACATTAATTTTAGAATGAGGGTCAGGAATGAACAAGAATCATAATTTCTAAGTCCAGCAAGGAAGCAGTTTACAGAGAAAAAATGCTGAAACCATCCAAGTAAACTCATAAAAGTATGGAGGTTTTAAAATTAAATGATAATTTACAGTTTACCAAACAAAATTAGGATTTTGACTTTCATAGTAAATTTATTTCAAATTACTTGAATTGAAGTAGTACTAAACAAGGATTTGCTGAACTCTCTTGAAAGAACAAGAGATTCCAAATAAAATAGTATAACTTCATTAGAAATAATTAAGATGTACATTACAGGAAGGAGAATGCAAGGAAGATTTCTCAATACCACATCAAGCTGAAAATCCATTAGGAGAGGAAAGGATTAAACCATCTTTGTTTTGCCTTAATAGAATCTTATCTTTCATTTGTAGAAAATATCTCCAATGAAAATGAAAGGAAGTTAGGTTCAAGCTGTGAATTGCTTTCTAGTTAAATAAATAAGTTTTTCTCTCTTTAAAGCCTTAGGATTGCTGGCAGAAGATTCAAGTAACCTACTTAAGAAGAACACTTATAGGTTTTCCAGTGTCACCTACACATTCTGAGGTTCTCAAAACTCAGAAGAATGAATAGATCATAAGGCTATATTTATTCTCCAAGTACAAACTAAAATATTTTTACATGGAGTGCAGATTCCGGAGGACCAAGAAGTTTAAAATTCAATTTCCAGCAACAGAATTCACAGCCCGAGAAAGAAATAAATTAAAATTGAATAAGAATGGTGATTTAAATGAAAAATAAGAAAAATTGTGTATATTCAAGAAATGATACTTATAGTTTAGTGCTAAAATAAAATTAATATTTTTTTGTTTTAACAACAATAGAATTCAATTAATACAAAATATTAACTCCTCAAAATAAAATACAATTAGTTTGATTAAGTTAATTTTCATTTAGTTTGATATTATCTAAGTTGGAAAAGCTATATCCTTGTCATAATATTAGTTACAGATACCCAACATCGAGAAGGGAGCTGGCTCCTCAAAGACTCAAAGCTATACACTCCCCTGACTCCTACTACTAATTAAGTCATACTTTTGTTGTTGATTTTAAACTCCAAATATGATTCCCAAGGAATAAGTAAGGTATCAATTTTGCGTAAATTATTTTTGAAAATCATACATCAACTCTGCAACATAAATTTATGAAGAACAAAAACTGATGAAAAAATCAGATGTTGTTTATTTTTCAGAAATACTTTTCATAATGCCATTTCAATTTAAAAGGAAAGGATCACAGATAACAAGACAGAACGTCTACTCATACCAGACAGATTCTTCTGCAATAATCAGTTTAGTTTTGTCATTTCTTATGACTTCTGCATGATACTTTCTCTTGTCTCTTTTTTATATGCTTCTTCATCTTAATCTTTCTCTTCTCAGCTTTTTCTGCCTTCACTGCATTCTTCCTTTTCTATTGGAGAGATAAAACAATGAATAACTACAGCAATCTTACTCTCAATAAGGGCAACAATCCATTTTACAACATGCATAATCTCTATAAAAAATTCTAAGGAATATTTTAGAGCATACTTGTGTATACTTTGTGCTTCAGATATTTAGAGGTAAAAGTATTCTCATCAAATGCTTTTCTCATAAATATATACAGTGAAAACTGCTTTTAGAAGAATCACATGATCCTATAATTATTTTTGGTAATGGACAGGTTTGCATTATCTATACAAGCAAATACCAATATCACAAGAGGGGACCAAGAAATTTTTCATAATGGACAAGTTTCTGCTGTAATGGACAAGTTTCTGCTGTACACAGGTTTCACTGTATATATAATTAATCATAGTAATTATCAGACATCTGGGATAGCTAAAAACGTTAGTCATGGCAAGTGCCTCCAGTGATAGACATTTTTATTTACATAAAACATTAATTATGTTAGCAGTACACAATATAAAATTTTATTATACATATAGTGTATAATTTAACATATAGTGTTGATGAGTAGACACAGTAACTTTAAAGTGGCAGCTAAATTGGCATATTGCTATTTACATAAAACAGAAGGTATTTTAGGTGTAGAAAATATAACTAATATTACTGTGAAATTGTGTTAACACAGATTGAAAATACAATGCTGTAACTTAAAAGTAATGCGATGGAAATCTAAAAAAATTTACAATTTTTTTGGGATGAAAAAGGACTCTTCCAGAGCTATCAATTTTTGTGACAAAGATTAATTAGACTAGACTAATGAAACAAGAGGAACTTACTTTTTTCTAAGGGCTCCCAGACAGCCAAGTGGGCAATGCGTTCGACTTTGGTGAAAGTGGTCCCGGGTTCGATTCCCTGAGGGGGCCCATGTGCGAAATGACCTAAGCACTTTTAATAATACTACTACTACTACTACTAACTTACTTTTTTGCTTTCTGGTGATTCATTCCTAGGTCTGGCACTATTAACAAATTTCCCCTTTGGAGACCCATTTTCGTCTGAAGAGTCATCATCTGAATTTGAACCTTCTTCCTCACTTCCATCTTCTGATTCACTCAAGAGTTCGGGATTGGTTCTTGGCCCAGATAGGTCCCCCTTCATTCCCAGAATGGTCTCATAAACCAGCTTTTCTCCCTGACCAGACTTTGCCTGGTTTATGTCCCTCTCAAAATGAACAATCTATTGAAGAAGAGACAAAGAGACTTTGTGTTGACAAATGGTAAAATAATTTTAGGAATTCTCAATCATTTAAGTCCCAGGCAACTTATATATCTTCACCCCCTAACTAAGCTAAAATGCCCAAGGTGGTAATATATTTGTCCTGGTTTATTTAGATGTAATTTTTATTACGTCATCAAGGTAGTTTACTTGCATTTTGAATAGTTCATTGCATAAATTAACAAAATTGAATCCACAACCTGAGAAGTTTCAGACTTCTAAAATAAGTGGGCAACAAGTACCATATTTTCTGGTAGATAACCCACGTGTTATCTATACAAAAAATTTAGAAAAATGATAAAAATAATAGTGCATGATATAGAATGGAAAATCTCGTTTCATTGAATATCTTGAATATTGAACTC
>KZ308477.1:3430256-3547642 GCA_000376725.2 Ladona fulva | reverse complement strand
ATTCTTCAATATCCTCTAGTTGTTTCTTCATTTTCTCTTTCTTTTTTTTCTTGCATATCCTCTTTGCTTCCTTCCTCAGTCTTTGGTATCTTTCAGTGTTCATTCTTGTTTCTTTCTGTATCATCCTTTCTCTAGCTTTATTCTTCTCCTGTATAATTTGGGCACATTCATCGTCGAACCAATCAGCATTTCTTGTTCTCTTGTTTTCTCTAATTGTTTCTTCTGCAGCTTCTTTGATCACTTCCTTTATTTTTTCCCATTCTTTCTCTATGTTTGTTTCATTAGTTCTTTCTTGGCTATTGGTTTGCATTTTACTAGCTAATGCTTTTTGGTATTGCTTCCTGACTTCTGTATCTTCATTTAACTTATCTGTGTCCCATCTTCTTTTAACCATTTCTGGTCCTTTTTCTGTTTTGATTATTCAAAGGGTTAAACTCTACTATAGTGCATAGATTTGAGAATTGTACTGAAAAAAAAAAAAATAAGTGCTGCAACATTTCAAATTCTTTTGGGAATATAAGTTACTCCAAGCAACAAGCATACACTTCAACACAGGGGAAATAATTGTATGACTTGTTTT
Organism: Ladona fulva; assembly: GCA_000376725.2. Classification (NCBI taxonomy): domain Eukaryota; kingdom Metazoa; phylum Arthropoda; class Insecta; order Odonata; family Libellulidae; genus Ladona; species Ladona fulva. The sequence goes on along the minus strand of KZ308477.1, from coordinate 3,547,062 downwards.
AAAAGAAGCTCACACATATAAATAAAGTAAAATCAAACTCACCCACATAAATGAATACCAATCAATCACTAAGGGTGATTGTAACTATCAAAGAATGCTAAGTTGAATGTATATTGAAATCTTGAAATCAATGAGAAGGAAAGAGCAGGGTAAAGTAAAGGGCTATGTAGTACTTTCAAAGCGTGCTTGGAGACATAAATGAAAACAAGATAATAATTACAAACATTCAGGATATCTGAGCATAGTAAGCTAGGATTGACAAGATGAGGAAAACATATACTTTCTTCTCTCTAAAAATTGTATGGAACTATACAAAGACACAATCTGAGTAAAATATGGTAAAAATCTTACGTTAAAGATAAAATTTCATACCTCATCCATCCTTTTTGGAATAAATGTTTGCATGAACACTTCCTCATCAACCTGAGATTCTACATCACCAATGGGTCGATTGGATGCCTTTTCTGAAAGTTTATCTAAACATTCATCCATGTTGTTTGAATTGATGGTGGGATCCGTTACAAAATCAAACAGTTCCCTTACTGTCATCACAGCGACGTCCTTTTTTCTGAAGAACTCTGGAAAAAGTTTTCAGCAGTAGCAGCAGTTAGTAAAAATGAAAACATGGGGGCTAAATGTTATCAATCATTTTATGTTTCTACACAAATCATTTCTCACAGCACTGTAACCAAAACAAACTCATATAAAAGTCCATTGATATTTAAAAAAAACTTGTTCAGTAACTCAGCTGCGTAAAGGAACGCAATATTTTTTTACTTTTACCTTGAGAACAATTATCCTTTTATAATTAAATTTTTTCTTGGAAATTTCCTTTACTTTACTAGGATATGTTATATTGCCATAGACTTCTTTTCAACCAATACATTTTAAAAGTGAAATAGCCTCATTTTTAGAAGCTAACATCTTTCACTGCAACCTTAATACTGAGTTTCTGCAAAACATAAGCATACTTATGGCAATAAAATGTACTATGGAAACGTTTGATTAGTTGATTTATTTTAATTTTACTATATAACTGAACTCCTTCAGGGCCTTATAGTAAAAAAATTAATAATCAGTATATTTCAATTGAATATCATAGAAAATAACAATTAGGCAAAGGCTTTAATGGAATAAGGTACATATTTAGGTGATATGGATGGTACAGAAGAGCCAGCAACAGGGCTGCCCTGGAAAAACCAAGGCGTGTGTCTAGGAGCCACAAGGATGAACATTAGCAATATTAAACAAAAGAGGAAGGGACCAATGTTTGTTTTAATGACAACCAACTCTACAAAATTATAAATACAGATATGTAACATACAAATTAAATTTAAAATAACCAAGAATAGGTATCAAGTGGTAATGAAAGTAGATTCCATGAGTGGTGCCCATCACATAGTACTTACATTGAAACATTTAGACAACAAATCCCAGAATGAATAAGCAACTAATATTTATTGAAATTTAAAAGGAGTAGCTTATATTCACATTAAACATATATCTAAAATGATTTGAGATTTAAAAACTGAAAGAGACAGGATAGCCAAGTGGGCAACGCGTTCGACTTCGGTGAAAGCGGTCCCGGGTTAGATTCCTGGTGGGGGCCCACGTGCGAAATGACCTAAGCTGTCGTAGCACTTTTAACAACGCTACTACTACTACTACTGAAAGAGACAGATGGATATGAGGGGAAGCATACCTGTTATATTTGTACAATCTTTACGGAGAAATTCCAGTGCATGAGGATGGTCATGTTCAACAGATTGAGAAACATCTATGACATATGCCCTGCCTTCATGATACCTAAGTGATTGAAATATGAGGATTAACACAGGAATACAAATTTAGGGGTGCATAAATCGAATGAACTCCATACACTATACATCTATGAATTTATAATAATGAATAAGCCATTAGTGCAATTGATATGTAGCACTCTCATTAAAGTTAAACAACTAATATACATATATAGGTTTTGATTGAAAGTTCAATAGCTGTTACTTATATTATAAGGATCTTTGTAGTTTTCTATATTCTGCACTACTTACTTTGCTTCGCAAGTTCCTTTTTGTAATTCTTTATCTTTAATGTACATATTAGAGAAAATGGGAAATATTTATGTTCAAATGCTATGATTGAATCTCGCAAAATATAGAGTAAATTTTTTATATAAGTTTTCCTTAAAATTTTCCACAGTTCTTTGTATATTGGAATATGTACAACTATTGAAAAATTGGCCTTTTTTTGACAAAATAGTTGTCAACCCCTGATGTAAGATCAGAATGACCACATGGTTAACATTTTTCATAGCTTTCAAAGCATGTGACCAAGATGAATGCCATTACTTGGTTAATATTATACTTCAGTAGTTTTCATATTATCAGAACAATGAACAAGATTAAGACAGAAAGGTACCTCTCCCTCTATCCAGTACAAAAAGATTAAAGAAAAATGTTCTATTCATTGGGGTATGGTAGCAAGAATGGAAGGTAATTAAAATATATTAAAAATGATGTAGGTTGATCAAAAAGAGGATTCAGTAGAAATAGCATAAATGAGCAGGAGCTTCCAATACTTTTAGGCAATTGTAGTGGTATTACCTTCTCTGATGAATTGGAAACAGACAAGAGGGAGAGATCTCTGTCAATCAAGGTGGCAGACTGAAAACTTTAGACCTAAAACTGCAATAATGCTATGCAGGCAGAAATCACTCTGGACAGTAAGATTATAAGAAACAAATAAACCAAACAATCCCAAGAGATTGAGAAAGGGGAGAAATCAGATACTCAAGAGTACACAATACATTTCATAGGACTGGAATTAAAGTAGAAATGAGATTTAAATTGCTTTTTACATAAATATGACCATATATTTAATAAGGGAAATAGCAAAAAAACTCAAAGGGGAGAAATTGTGATTGAGAAGAAAAAGCCAGCCTGAGCCCATTTGAGCATAAAAAATGATGAATCTAAACTAACAGCAAGAATCATTAAAAGGTAGATCAACATAAAATGTATCTAATATAAGAAAAAAGATCTCTAAATTGGTATTTTGGTAGAGAAAATAAAGTAGAGGATCATGATTGTATGATAAAAACATTCAATAACAAACCAGTTGAAGAAACTAACTAGGAAAATTAACAGCAAAAGAAAAAACTGTTGTCAGAATTTTTATAATGAATACTCCAGTTTGGAGGTGAATAAAACCTAAACCAGGGATCCTACAGAAAAACAAATAACACCGAATCTTAGCATGCTACATTCTGTCTTCAACCATATAATCTAAGAAAAGGAAAATACTTTGAACTTTGCACACTGAGATGTGTGCCTTTAAACCCTTGGATAATAAGACGTGAAAAATAGTGACATGACAAGGACTTGAACCCAGGTCTCCCTCTTTCTGGGCAACTAATCCAACTACTGAACTACCATGCCATATCTCTTTCACACTGTCAAAGGAATATTTTGTGAGCAAGGAAAGTGGCATTCCACATAGCAGCACCAACCTCTGCCAGAGGAACTGGCACTGGTAGCTGACCCACAACACGATGTTCAGAGAAAATCCAACCAAGGAAACAAGCTAGGGAAAGGAAAGTGTGTTTAATTTAGCATATAGAGAGTGTCTTAAAGCCCAAGGATAAACAGATTTGAAAAATAGCAACATCCCTTGGGACCCTGCAGTTGTTAGGTGGCATTGTAGTTTAAGATTAGCAGACCTGTCCAGAAAATGGGAGACTTGGGTTTGAGTATTTTAATAAACCATCATATAGTTGAAGACAGATTAAAACACCCTAAAATTTAGTGTAACTCATACTTACTTGTAACTGACAGTAGAAAGATTGTTTAAACAACTGCCAAAACATTTTAGGTGATGCAAGAAGAGAAAATTTATCGACTGTCAAAGAAATACTTATTCATGCAAACATCAGATATTAATAAAATGCAAGCAAAAGCATTAGAAAGTCGAGGCAATTTTGAAGTTTTAGCACCATAAAGGAAATATTGGTAAAATTATCTGCATTAACTTAATATTTTATAAACTACCATGTTAAATTAAAGGTTACATGGTGTACAATAAAACATTAACATGCATATACTCACAATAAATTAAATTCACTAAGATCAGCATGGACCAATTTACATTCATTATACATTTTCCATATTATCACTACACACTCTCGATATGTTTCTCGAGCCCTTGAAGTGGACAAATCTACATCCTGAAAAGATAAGAAACAAAAAATTACTTTTGAAACCTTAAAAGTTGAATTACAAGACAATATATTAATAGATACTTGCATCGTAGAATTAGTTAATTGATTGAAACCATTTTTATCTAAAGTAGAAGCCCATCAGATATTCTAGTATTGCATTCTTTGCCAGCCACAGTGGCAGAGTGGTTAGCTCCCAGTGCTCCAATGCTAAAGGTCCTGGGTGGGAGTTCTATCTAATTCGGTTTTTCCAGTTAGGGAATGGTTGTGTGTGCTCGTTAATTATTAATATTCATGCCTCTCCAGTAATCGTCCAATGACCAGATGTTTGTGAGGACAATAAAGAAATAAATACAGACATTTCCAGTCTATTTGGAAGTTTAAATTTATTCATTACTGCTTTAGCCTGAATATATTGCAAAGCCAAGTATTTTGGAGGAAGAATTACAAAGAAGAAATCTTAATGTCTAATGCCATAAATGTATAATTGCTTATGGAACACAGTAATTTCTAAAATTATGTACATTGCTTGTGTATTTTGCCTCTTGAGCCATGAGTATTTTAAAGCATACATCAGAACTTCGTCCGAACCTTATGTTAACTTGGGATTTAAAAGAACCCTTTTTCTCTAGATGATCAATATTCTTTTCTCTATCAGTAAAGGGTTAATGTGCAGAAATTATGAACAAAAAGCATTGGGGTTAGAGCTATCAGGATAGCAAGACAACATAAGTATGGAATATGATTCTGGTGAGACAACCTATAAGAGAAGTTGCACCAACTTTTCCTACATATATCTCTTATTTCCTCCTCAAGATGCTTTTTCAATGTTATTACAATGTAATATGAATTCCCACTTCATTTCCAATTATAAACAGAATTGCTAAAATATGTGCAATACACTCTTAAGATGGAAAGACCTGAATATGGGGTGAATGCAACTTGAAAGTTGCATTAGCACTATATGACTTCATTAGCACTATATCACTATACTTTGAGGTAATTTCACACACATGGGCCCCAAGCAGGAATTGAATCTGGGACTTTCTACATTCTGTACCAAAACGCTAAAACAAATGAATAATATTCCATTCATCAAGATTTTATGGCAGAAACAAATTCAATTCTAAGTAGGTATTGTCCACTCTTCAGTAACACATTGGAAGCAATGCTAGTATCTTTAAGATGTCTATCATGGAAGCATACTGTTATCTATTTGAATTTGGCAAATCATAAAATTTTAATACAACGAAAGAATTGGTAAAATCACTCTTCCAAACATAAATTGAATTCATAAGCATTAGATGAGTAACCAAAAAGAAAAATATGTGACTAATAAGAAATTTTCTGATATATACTATTTTAATCAAGTTTGAATAAGTAGTTCTGGACTAAAAGCTAGTTTCACCTAGCATAGTATTTTGATGTTTTTTTATGAATTTCAATTAAAATGCTCTAGAAGAAATCAATAAACTCATTTTTTGACACTTATTGACAATTATTGAGGCCCATCAATGACATTCCATTACAAATAACAGAGTTTTACTTTATAAATTACATCAACTCAAAGGAATTGTGGTAATTTCTGGCTGAAAAATTTATCTTAATATTTTGTTTGAGAAAAAAATATAACAACATTAATTACTCAAATATAGCCACCAGGATTTCAGGAAATTGAAGCCAAGATGATGATATTCAGATTTTTTAAACACTGAACACAGTTTACATTTAAGATGCCCATATATTGTTACCGTAAGAGTCTAATAGTAAATCATGTGGAAGACTCACAAAGATTTCTCATATAGGTAGATACTACTTGAAAAAATATTTATCCTATGCTAAATAATGAAAATTTCAGAGAAAATTGATAATTGAAGAAGACAAAATAGCAGTGGGACGAAATCACCCAGTGCTTGCATTTACTTGAAATTCATTGAGGAGAGTAATGGAAAATTACCACACTGCTTATTTATACTAGTTGCCTCATCCCCTCTCCAAAGCTTTTCTTAGCTAATGACTGGGGGGATAAAGTTCTTGCTTGCCTTTTGGCTGAAGACTGTAAACTAAGATTTACATAAAGATAAATAAAGCAAAGAAGAATGTTTCAAAGAAGTAATTAGGCAAACCTTGAGCCTTGGGGAGGGCCAGCCATCCTTTCCAAGGAATGACATCAGTAATACATGACTTCTAAGAAGAATGGGTTTGGGGCAAGATATTCCTGCAGAGTGGATGCGCACTAAATTCCTCATTTCTTTTTCTGCCCACGTACGAACCATTTTCCGAGGGTTGTGCCTGCAGTAGCCATGTCTAAACCTAAAACATGAATAATACTAATGTCAATTATATAATAATAATAATTTATTTCAGCCCAGAACATGTACATATCACATATAGACAGTAAAGGAGATAACATGAAAATGGAAATGCCAATATCAATAACAAAAATAAAAAGTAAAAGTACAATTACATTCCTTAATATAAAAATGTTCAAGGTATTCACACATTCAGAAAAAAATAGAAACAGTTTTTGATCAAATACGTTCATAAGCTACAGTTAAACATAGCAAAGGAATGCTGTTTTTACATATTCAGATTTTGCTGTAAAGAATACTTGTATGAATGGGATGGATCTTAAATAAAAATCTTCAGAGAGTGAGCTTAAATTTATATTTAGTTTGTTTCTAGTGTTATAGTCTTGCATATGACAATTTTGCTTAACATTCAAGAAATCCCATTTTTTTCCGTGAATGTCAATGTATAGTAAATATACACCCAGAGAAGAGGAAGAACAAAAAAGAAAGATTCTTGAGTGACTCTCTAATGCCGTTTATCTCTTTCTGGAAATTGTTCATATGGCCCAATTTTGTCATGTAAATAAAAGTGGCTCTGTGTGATTGCCCCAAAACTGCAATATCAAATCTAATTCTACTGGCACACACAGGGATGGTACACCATGACTGCAGTTACCTTATCTAATTGGTAATGTTTATTATTCTTCTGAATTTAGCAACTATAAAAAATGTCTGTATAGATTATTAAGGTGTTCCCTAACTTATGCTATTGTTAACATTAATTACAAGTAATATTTAGAATTCGAATTTATAATTTGTGAACTTTTCAAATTATTATCCATATATTACAGTAACATAATAGAAGCACAAAATCAACAAACATTTCCTGAATAATGGAAGTTTTGTTTAATCTTGATCATAATTTATAAAAAATAACTCATCTCTTTCATTAATTCAGAGAAAGGCTTATCATTGGGTTTGATCAAGTAATTTAAGAATTATTTTAATTCTAATCGCTTCAAACGCACACTTGGGTAGAATTGCAATAGAGATACATATTCAAAGATATATTTGAATACTAATCTCCTTATGATATTGATTATTACTATTAAAATGTTGCCGTTTTCATTAATAACATTTTACAAAATGGTTTTATGAAATAAATAATAGACGATATTGATTATTACTAACCTGTACTCTCCACCCACGTATTTGTCTCTGTCTTTGAAAACTAATATTGACGTCTTATAAATCTTAATAGCTATATCTCCTTCAGATTCCCCACTTTGTGCATGATAAACATTAGCCTCTTTCCCTGTAGAAATACAGCCGTTTACGCTCATTATTGTGCCTCTTGAGAGCAATTTGAAGAGTATCATTCTAGTGCGAGGGTCCATAACTTGTTCAGCCGTAGCTCTATCTCCTTTATCTTTCACCCGCATCCTAGAGAAAGTATTTAGATATAGGGTAACACTCACTACATTACACATAAATTTTGATTTATAAAGGAATATCAATGACAATACACAAACTCTTTTCAAAGGGGGAAAAGCTAACGTATTTCATTTGGTGTTAGCGTTACAACAGCAATAGAAAAGATCATTCATTCAACAAAAATAAAGTCAATTCTCCTGTCCTTCTGACAATTGTCCTGTCTCACCCCCTCACTTACCTGTCCGCTTGAAGGCGTTTATCACTTTCAAGTAATCTATTTTTTGCATTGTTAGACAGGGACGATACTTCATAGGGATTTACATTTATTTTATGCGCATATTTTCCTAGAAGTTTATCAGACGGCTGGTAATTTGTAATTTTACGACTAGCTGCTTGGCTGTTTGGCTGCCGAGAGCTGTTCACTTGAGAAAGCCCATTCTTTGTAATTTCCCACTCATAGTCACTGTAATCCTGACAGTCGTCCTCGTCGAATTCATCTTCATCTTCGTAATTTTCACTTTTATTTTCTATGCCATCTACTTTTATGAGTGAAAGTTTCTCAATTTTCAGCAATTTGGAGACACCCAGAGAAGTGTTATCAGCTGCAAATCTGTAAAATGTTTTGAAAAATAAAACGTTTGTAGCTTATCAACAAAACACAAATTACACAGCTGCAATCATACTCGGAATCCTCTGCGTCACTAAACTGCCCCTCAACAACATTATCCTCCTTATCCATTACTGAGAATAAATCACTATAATAAATGTTTAACTGATTGGCGTAATAAAAATATTCACACTTTCAAGAGAATCTCCGCATGTATTTCCCTGAAACAGCTGCGTTACTAAATTTAAAAAATTTCACCTTTCATACGATAGAATCGACAACTATCGATAGCATCGGAGGCCATTTTAAGCGGCGGAATCGACGGAATGTACAATGATAGAATGAATACGCAAGTAAAATATTTGAACTTCAAATCAACAAATATGAAGCAATATTTTTATGATTTTCTCTTCTCATTTTAGGTATTTAAGTTAGCCATCTTCTGCTAAGTACGTTACTTCTTCAATCGGTACTCGCACCAGAGTGCAACCGGTAAACCGAAGGTAAATATTTATTCGCTTCTTTCAGTTTTAGTTTATAGTTGTCATTAAAAAATGTTTAAGATTCGCTACATATAATTGAATATTAGGATCAGAAGCTTATCAACATCTACTATTATAAAGTTCTGTCGCATTGGGAATTTGCAGCAATAAGCAAACATGTGAAACGCTGAAATCATCTTTACAAACCCTGCCCTTACTTTGGAATTTATGACTTCATTTTACATTAAGAGGTAAACTCATTCGTATGGAAACTTTATTTAGATTTTCATTAGAATATATAATATTATCTCAACAGCATTTTTAATAAGCACTCTATCTAATGCGGTTTCAAGTTTTGCAATAAATTACTCTAAGAAATGTATATTCTCTAATTTGAATAATATTTGTAGTCTTGGACAAAAGTATAGCATCGCCTCGTACGGTTCTTTAGCGGGTAAAAAGAAGAAACTATGTGCGCTGACGATTCCGCAAGGTTCTCCGACAATCCCAAGGAAAAACGGAATGATTGATTGAATGGTCTGACAGGACCAGGAATCTTCCCTTTTTCCGGGCGGACGCTTTATCCAATATAGTTGAAGAGCGGCTTGCTTTTATCTCCTCCTGTAAGGAACTGTCTAAGTAATATATATTCGAAAAGTAAACAATAAGAAAGTGAGTCCCCAATTTGCCACTCGCTTAGTTTAAAATTCGGAATAACTTCTTTTTCGGAATTCTTCTAGGAATATAGATGGTTGATTTCAAAAGTAATGAGACTTAAAATTTTAGCTTTTAACTGTTTTAAAATATAAAATAAATAAGCCGATTCCAATCAGGTAGAAGGAAAAAAATTGTGAGTCATCGCGGCTTTAATTAATGGTAGCGTACACAAATAAACAAAGGTAATAATTAATGTTAGGAAGTATACCGCAAGGGAAGTTACCCTGTTACGATAAATCGTAATCGGGCTCTCCCCAAGATATTGTAATTGTACAATCTTGCGTTTTGCGACTGCGGTGAAGGAGACATTCTCCGCCCTATAATTAATTTAATATTAGAAAACCATCATTAGGAGATAAGATATAATTTCATGATGATGAGATATATTTATCCAGATATTTAAATAAACAGAATTTATATTAACAACGATACATATGTGTCAGCGTCATTGATTGAGAATAATAGCGTATTTCATCTGTAAGATTCCTGGGACGTGTAGGATTGCAACTTTTATGATATGTGCCCTATTTATGAGGTTAGGCTGAGGGATCAAATGTAATTGTTGAATTAATTGTAAACAATTTTTATCTGGATCTGTTTATAGTAATTACCTTGTTGATTTTAATGGAAGGGATCAAGTATCTATATAAAGACCACCGTTCTTCAAGTAATTTGAATCTGAAAAAATAGCAGTTTTAAAATTTTTAAATGTTGCAATGTTCTAGAGGTAATTCTAGTGTCCTCATGAGTATTTTACCTATACTTCTCCGACACATGAGACTTTAAAATTTACATGGAATGATCTTAACTTAGGATTAAAAGGTCTTGAGACAATAGAAGACATATATTTATCTGGAAAAAGTATTTTAAGATTTTCAAGTATATAGAGAAATTATTTCAACATTAAATCAACATGCAGAAACAAAATATTCTGACTACATTCTGATTAGTCAGAATATTTGCCTATATTTTCCATATTTTCCTTTCAAGAATAGGAAGAGACGGCTTTTCAGTTTGGGTTTCAAACGAAAAGTTTTAAGTTTAAAAGAGTTACTCAACTTTCATATTAACATGTAAAATTATTCTTTGGAGTGTTTCCTGAAACTTGATCAGAAACATTTACATACATTAAAAAGTTTGTGTTATAGATATGTAATCATTTATAGATATTTAATTATTCAGGAATTTGTAGCATGATTGTAGATATAAGTAATTCAATAACAAATATATCCTAAATTGCCTTAAGAAAGATCTTATTTGCTCTCTCGGAGCGATATATATAAGGCAGAACATTGAATAAACATATTTCGTTCCGACTTTCGCTCCGGTTCAGCGAAATAAAACAAATATTGGTTGGGTTCTCTCCTTCTGTCGACGTCGAACCGGGTCGAACGCTTATTTCGTTCTGATCGTTGAAATATATCCCTCTGACACTTTGTTTAATTATTTTAAGCTTATTTTCATATACATCACATCACACTGAATCGATAAATAAATAATAAAACTCATTCATAATTGGTTTTAAGTCAAAGTTTTACATAAAATTCCTCCATATAAATTCCAATTAATTTCCGCCATAAAATAATCTTACTTTATAATGAGCATTATTGGGAGCCGAAAATCGGAACGGAATAATAATGTTTTTCGGTTTCGGTCCGGGTTCAACAGTTTCAATTTTTCTGTTCGCACTCTGATTTTACTCCGGCAAAAATAAAGCTTTTTTCGGTCTTGGTGTTCCGTGTGCGGTTTTGTTATCCCTCCTAGTGTAGTAGTAAAATTGCCGTGGAGATGGCAGCACAGTGCCTTAAGCAGGAGAGCTTAACTCTTTCGACGGGAATTAATATTAGTACAAATAAGTACTTCGAATTCTACGGCCATTTCGTACGTGAACTTCCACGGGGAATCGAACTCGGGACCGCTTTCACCAAAGTCGAACGGTCACATGGCTATCTGTAGTCTCAGGGATAAGAATAAGTAATAAAAATTAAGGCGCCGTCCAACAATCCAAAATGTATCATCTTCATTAAAATTAAATATGATGTACACCAATAAGTATGTATAAGTTTACTCAATTGAAATCCTTGCAAATTCAATTAAAAATATCATAAAAACAGGATGGCAACCTTGATAAATAATGCAGTCCAACTGTTTGCGGGTATAACGAAACAGATTAAAAGGATAATATGGAAAATGACCCCAGTTGTGATGAAACAAAGATTGAACAAGTTTTGATAGATATTAATCTTAAAACTACAGGACTTGTAAAAATATTCTCGCGTGATATACAGGAGAAATGAAGGACATAAAAAAGCTGGGTTTTCCAACTTTTGCGAAGAAACAAATTACCGTTCCAATGCGGAATAAATAGTAAATAGTGTCATCGAAGTCTTACCTCATCTATTGAATATGGAAAGAAAGGTTTGGAAAGACGCCTAGAAGATTTAAAACCAGGGATAGTATTATGACATCATGCGACATATTTGCGCACGAATGTGAAATTCGTCTAATTTTTCCGATTAAGCTCACATTGCGGGGAATCTATGGGACACGCGATGCTAGTGAACATTATCTACCGCAGTGGATATAGATGTGGAAAATTTTCATATTTAAATAACAAATATGAACTTTTATCGAATAGATTTGGTAAATATGCAGAAATAGAATATTTAATAAACATTCATTGAAAGTGCACTATCTTTCGTAAATAGTAAATAATATATGCTTATGATAAGGCCATTAATGATGATGAAATAGAGAATCTACAGAAGTTTCTAAACGGGGTGGACGAGGATTGCGAAGCACAAATTATTCCACAAATAAATCATAATTTACTGGAAAGTGGGAGACCTGGGTTCGAGTCATGTCGCTATTTTTCACACTTGTTATTCTTTGTGATTCAGCCGCACGACTTCATAGTGCAAAGTATCACACCTTTCCTTAATCCTCATAATTTATGGTTAAAACAAAGCAGAGGTTGATGCTGACTGAACATTGTCTCTTGATGGAGGAGATTTAGAGAGAATTTATTGTCTAAAGTTGTTTGTTATCGAGACATTTCCCTCCTCAATAGTATTTTGCTCCAGCTTCACTATTCCTGGGAAATTTACCATCCTTTCGGAGAAAAGTTTAACTTACTTTTTGAATACACCTCGTACCTTGGATAGTGGGTCTGTTATTCCCTTGATACAGAACGAGAAATCCACTACATAATTGAACAAGCTCTAGGTATATTCATGAAACTGAGAACCATACTATTGAATCTAAGTCTAGACCTATATAATAGGAAGACACTCTCTCGATGTAATGCAAGGTCAGTTATTCTCACAAATAACCCCACGAATAAAATCGAATTTTATGGAAAATGTGGACGTATCGAAAAACGGTGAGAATCCCTTGGACTAGCCAAACGAGAAATAAAGAAGTGTTGAGAAAAGTTCAAAGACACAGAAGCCTTTTAATCCTTTAAATAGTAAAATGGAATACATATGTTGCGTAGTGCGAGGAAAAAAGTATCTTATTCTTCGTCTGATTTATATAATATAAATTAAAGGCAAAAGGTTGATAGGTCGAAAGAGGCTGTCGTGGTTCAGAAGCATCAGGCATTGGACAGGACTTACAGCTGAACAACCATTACTTACTGCTCATGACCGAAGAAGGTACCAAAGAATAGTAAGTGCAGCAGTCGCCAACGCTTTGAAGAGTAAGGCACTTTAAGAAGAAGAGCACCATTTATATCAATGAAACTTAGGCCCGATAGTATAAAAGACCAAAGTTCACTTTAAGGTTCGGTATGATAAAGTTGTATTATTGTTTAAGTGACAGTTATAGTTAATGATAATCCATCATAAATATAGGAGATTTACTTTTAACCTTCACTTTAACAAAACATAATAATACCAGGCCTTAAAGTGAACTTTTAAGTCTATTTAAAGTATAGGAGAAGTTTAGCAGTTTAAGTCCACTTTAAGTATGCATAATAGTACCGGGCCTTAATTTGTTATGATCGATCGAATAATGCTGGGATACACTGTCACAGCCAATAAAAAGCAAAGCAACCTAAACAAACTTTTCAAAATAAGACAGGTAGTCTTGGATTCACCAATGACACGATAATCTTACGAACAGGAGTAACCTGAATTTTGTGGATTTACTGTGAACCTAATATACAACACTCTTTAATGAATCTTTCATCAAATTAAAGATAGTTCTTCGTAAATAATTCTAAAAATACCGTTTTTTGACGAAGCGAACCAAATTCGAAAAATTAAAATTCTTGAACGTAGACCATTATATATGCTTTTCAGAATGTCGGCTCCAATGCAATGTTAATGGATAAAGATTTACTGAATATGGGTAAAGCGACTTACAAGTAACGAGAATGAATGATTTACGTTTAAAGTTTATCTGACCTAATCACTTGACCATTAATTATTTCACAGATTCAGGCGAAGTATTGTGGAAATCCGTAATAGGAAGACACTTAGGAAAATGGTACTTTTTCCACACAATCATTTATTAAACAAATAAATAACACGCGACCGGTTTCACCATCATCGCCATCACCTCATAAATCGTCAAAACCAGTTGTGAGCTATTTATTTGTTTTATAATTAATTGTGTGAAAAAGTACAATTTTTCTAAGTGTCTTCCTATTAGTTATTTCATTAACTAAATCTTATGCTACTAAAGAAAGCTACACATGACAAAATAACTTTCTGAAGGATATAATATTATTATGGTTTCAGAGCGTAAAAACAGGTTCGTACTTGAAAGACAGAGAGGAACCGGAACGGGACCGATAAATGTTTTTTTATTGAACCGGAGCGATAGGTGAAACGAAAAACATATTGGTTCGGTGCCATTCCGAGAATTAAAAACCGGCCTTCGGTTACGGTTCAAGAATTACGATTTTCCGGTTCTCGCTTGATTTTCGCTCCGGAACAATTAAGTTAGTTTCGATTCAGTTCAGGTCCTACGTTCTACATCTTAATCGAGATCCTGGGTGAACGGAACCCAAGGAGAACCTTATTGGATCAATTCTCATTCTTTTTCTCTCAATCCATCGGCAGACAAGATCCTTCCATAAATCAAAGAGGTTCTTATTCCACTTAATCCGAATGAAGCTTTAGCGGCGTTTTCCATGTTCCATGAAATGACGTTCCTTGGGAGGGTTTAATTTGATGGGCGAAGGTTACGCCATCTACCGATTCGCCCTCGTCTGTCTCCAATGCCGCCGTCGACCTTCCCAGAGGACGCCCTCGGTCCAGAAGCTCTCTAACATAAGTGAATCTGTCATAAATAGTGCTTTTCATCCCGGAATCCCGCGATCCAGCAGGTAAAGCCAACTTCTCGTTTCCCGGGAAAGTCAAAGTAAATCCCGGGAAATCCCGGTTTTCCCCTTCTAGTAAATTCAATTCCCTTCTGAGCATCCATCCCACATCCGTAGAAGCAGAATGAGCATTCTCCTTATCTGGCCTTTTCACTACTAAAATACGCTCATTCCTAAGTGATCAAAGTGTCATCACTTATGTTTATGGAAGAGTTATTAAAAATCAACTGATAAAAAATATTTTAATAGTGTAGTCTCATTCGCTTTTGTGATTGTGAGTGTGGTCCTGTTACCATATACTATTAACGAATGAAATAGTTATCATTTGTCTTTTGGTACGAGGTAAAGAAAAATGTATCTTTTATTTACTTTTGTCCCAGTCTTGTTTGTTCATGGCTATGATGATATGAAAGCTACTGAGGTATGAGTCATGCTGAATAATGGCATTAATTAAGGTTTCTCCTTATGCAATGTCACGGAAAGTGTTACTTATAGAGTCATTGTGCTTCTTTAACTTGAGGTTTTGGGACATTCCATTCTTCTATATATGTTAGCGGGACAGCAAAAATTTTTTCGGAACGCTTAATTTCATTAGCTTATTTTTATGATTTTTCTATTTTTTTGACTCATGGATAGCCAAGTAGGTAGCGCGTACGTTTTTGGTGAAAGTGGTCCCGGATTCGATTCACAGTTGGGGCCCATACGTGCGAAATTACCTCAACTGTCGAAGCAGTTTAAAAAATACCATGATGACTATATTTTTGGAAGGAAAAGGGCCTGTTATTCATGGAACAAAACAGCAATTATAAGTGTAGATTTACAACTTGGTGTTAAATTAGTATGCGTTGTGTCATGGGGTCGAGGATAAAGGTAAGAAGGTAAGCTTCCAAGAAGGGAGAGAGGCACATACGATATAAGGTTGTGGGGGATGAGTAGCGTGTATGGGATTGGAATTTATAGAACTGAGGATGTTGAGAAAACGTTAGAGGAATGTGGTGCATAGGTCGGAAAGGGAAATGGAACCTAAAGCGAAGCGATCTATGTATGTATTCATTACTTTGTTTGCGATGTATTGGGTACGCCGAATGAAATTGGAAACAAAAGTGTCTAACGATAGAAACAAAGCGCAAAAATAAGTCCATCTCTTCGGAGAAGTTATTCTCGTGCAAGTTTAATAACGACCTTCTGCATGTTGCTTAATGTAGGCCAACCTCTCATAATCCATGCGCCAACTTTTTTCATTTTTTATTCAAGATGAGCCATGCGGTCTTGGTTCTATAGTAATTCGCCATGAGTTGATTTTCAGTGGATCCTAAAAATTCGCTACAGTAGATTCGCAACTTATAAAATTTCGCAACAGTTTCAGTTTAGCTACCGAAGTTTTCGCTACAAAGGATTTTTGCGACAAAAGTTTTTTGCTACAGTGTTTTCATGACAGAATTTTTTCACTACAAATTTTTTCGCTACTAAGCGTTTTCGCTGCGGAAATTATTTGCAGCGAACTTTCTTAACAGCGAAAACGTCTGTTGAGAAACCTTTGATAAAGTCGGTAGCAAACCTTCTGTAGCGAATTTTCCTAGACCCGATTGTCAGACAATTCCTTGCCGGACAATTCTCCTCCGGGCATTTCTTTGCCGTAAGCAATTCTTCTTCTCTCCTCATGTGTCAGACATAGTACTCCTTACGACCTTTCTACCTTTGGTCTTTCCATCTCTTGGGTGGACGGTCCAGGAATCTTCTCTCTCGCTTTGAATCTCCATATATTTTCATATTCTTATTTCTTCCATTTGTTCTAGACGTTCTCTCCATCTGTCTCGTCTTTCTCTCATTGATTTACATACACTTCGAATGCTTGTCTCAATTCCATATATCCTTTCCTGTCTATTTTTATGTAACAAGCAGCCCTTCTTTAAAAATTCATTTATTATGTTTTTAGTAATCGTTCATCTGCTCTCGTAACTATCCAGCTCTCACTGCCATTTATTCCATAAATAAATGCTATAATTTCATGGAAAACGATTACGGTATCTTTTTTTCCTTCTTTTTAAAGCTCGCTGAATGGCACCATAAATATAGTTGGATTTGCTGATTTTTTGTGAATGCCTATTTCGAGGTTGATTCAAGAATGTTAAAGGATATGACTTGTTCTATAGGATTTTGTACTTTCCTGGTGTGTACTATGGATGAAGTATTCTTTGGTTTTCTTCCAGGTCAGAAGAATAGTCGATGGCTGACTATGCCGTCTTCAAGGCATTGAGTTTCTCAACCACAACTTCATCCACTTGTTCCATTTTTTGATCGTTTGAAATTGTTTTCGATCTAACTGAATCATTGCCTTAGAAAGCCATAACTTTGGTGTATTGTAAGAATGTATTCCTCAAGATTATATTCTTGTGTAGTCTTGTGAAATTCATAAGCAGCTTTCTGGAGTGAGTCCGACAGCGGATGGCTGTTGGGTGGATCGAGGCAACCTTTGTTGCCGGTCCTAAGCCAGGATAATGGAGTAGGGTTCTGCATCAGGCTACTAACCGAGTAAAAGTCAACTTATTTTGAAACCTTGAAAAACTTCGGACAGAACGGATCAAACTTGCTGCCGACAATTCCTGGACGGAATTTCTGAGCGACAAAAAGAGAGAAACCCCACTACCAACCCAACCAAGGGGAAGGTCTTTAACGAGTCATTTTGGATGAACTGTTAGGCAACGTGATCTTAAACGAAAATAAAGCAACAACACGGATAAGTAATTTCTCTCCAGACAATGGATTACATCCTATTCTGTAATTAATTGCGTTACAGTAAATCCTTTGCTAGTTGCACTCGTAAATGAGGTGGTGCCAGCAACTGCTCTGGCGAGGAATTGTTTGGCGAGCAACTGTTGGCTGGGAACTGTCAGCATACGTCAGTTTTACCATAATTCGCTATACCATCCTTTTATCTTTTTACAAGTTCTCTAAAGTATGTTAGTATTAACGTTCTTATAGTTATGCATAAAATGATTTATGTGTTTACACATTTATTTATAANCAAACCGACCTCGGATTTATGGTTACTGACAGATATATAATGACCTGTTTGTACAAGGAATACTTTGTAATTTCCGTAAGATTTTACTCAGATTACCAGGAAATGTATAGGTGAATAATATCTCATCTGTTTGAAGGCAAAATAATTCAAATGCATGCAATTTGCTTGAAGATAACTAAATAAGATTGGAGTAGGTCTCGGTATTATAATGCATAGTTAGTTAAGTTAAGTTCATTTTAGAACCCCGTACATTAGTTAAGTTCATTTTAGAACCCCGTATTATGTTCTTTTGTTACAATTAAAGTGAAGTTTATAGTTTATCTCCTATATATGTGATGGATTAACATGGAAATTAACTATTATCTTTAGCTCTAATTTATCATCGTAATACCGAAAGTGAATATTATTTATTATAAAGACAAGATTACAAAGACAATTACTTCAGTAGCATTGTTAAGAGTCCTTCGACAACTAAGGTCATTTCGCACATATGGACCCCCACCGGGAATCGAACCGGGGACCGCTTCCACCAAAGGCAAATGCGCAGGCCACCTGGCTAACCAAGATCTCCTAATTACTTTAATAAGGCTTTTGAAATTGCACTGCTATTGCGGAGTGTTAATGCTTGGAGTTTGATGATAAATTAGAAATAATGTTGGATAAACTTTGTAAGTCCATAGTTTATGTGAACAACTATTAATAGAATGATATATTAAAAATATCTCAGGGGTTGGTACTCCACGCAGGTAGAATTAAGCTCTGACCGCAATGGTTCAACATAAACTCCTCAGGTTGAAAATGCCTCTACAACCTCAAAAAAAGTAGCATCGGGAACAACCACACTGTCGTGCAATACACAATATGAATATTGGCTTTCAACGTTCATCAACATCCGTAATAGCTCCACTGCTCATCATAACATAAGCCACTATTCATGTCCATAATCAATAAACCAGAAGAAGCCCACCACAACACTACCTCTTCACACAGTTAGAAGATTTATACGCAATGAAAGTAAATATACAAATAAACAATCGAAACCAGGAAAATCACTTCGATTGCTCCGCATAAATATAGTAATAAAGTTTAAGTATAAAAAATTATGCAATAAAACGGATTAAGGCGTAAATTTCTGGAATTTATTTTTGTTTCGCTTCTTTCGTAACATCTGAAGCCCGAGGACACCACAATTACCCTATAAATATATCTTTTCATAGCTTTCAATGAGTAGTGATTTACACGATTGGCATTACTTAGCGTCACTCATACCTCAGTAGGTTTCGTATCATCGCAGCCATGATTGAGTCTGAAAATAAAATAAACTAAATAAATAAATTAATGAAAGATACATTTTTCTTTATCACGAACTTAATGACAAACAAAAATGTTCCATTCATTAAGATACGATAGCATAAAATGCAATATATTGTTTAATGAGTCTGTTTCGTTTATTGTTTAATGATTCACAAATCGTGAATTTTTATTATCCCGTATTTTTATCTAACAATACACAGAAAATATATGTCCCGTATATTATTCGTAACAAAATTAACACCCATATGCCGAAGTATGACCAATCAGTGACAATTATGGTCTTCTCCGGTGTTTTTTTTTGAGGGTATGAAACGCTCGAAACGTTAATTTTAAATTATATCAGAATAGGGAAGAAAATACCAAAAGAATTGGGTCGACTTAATATCAGTTTGGTTCGAAAATAAGGTTAAGAAAAAAGAAAAACGAAAAGACTTTTGGCGTGAATGATCTCATTCAACAAATCAAACGGATGTGAAAGCTAAAAATACTCCCGACTCTCACCGACTATGAAATTCCACTCATTCCTCGCAACGCGTGGGAATTTCTGTTCTCTTTAATGAAAATTGAAAAAATCATTTCCTCGACTTGTCCTTTATTACTTTTTCCTTTTTTCCCTTTCCGTTATCTGCTAATGAAAGTTACATTTGATCGAATGACGCAAGGAACCCAAATGAGCCATCACTTTCAAATGAGTTTTCGGCTCGATCTCTTGCTGAATCAGGAATCTCCGCCCAAATGCTATATATTTGCCTCCCGAAATATTCACATTGGTCCTGCTACCATTCCTGGTGAATGCAATATTTTTCATTTGTTTTTTTTTGGCAAAGGATATATAAAGATGTATCTTTGATTAACTTTTATCTCAGTTTTGTTCGTGGCGGTGACGATATGAAAGCTACTGAGGTATGAGAGATGTTGAACAATATGATTGATTAACGTCTGTCCTTTTAGAATACTATGTAGTGTTACTCGTTCAGTAATTGTGCTTCACTTTCGAAGCCTTATTCCGCTAGCAACATTCTGGCTTGGTGAGGAAAGCCAGGGAAAATTACCTCAGTCCTCATCTTGACTTCTAAGCCTCTTCCCTCTCCTAGCTCTCGGTTGCTAACTGTAGTGAGAATGAGGCTCCGATCGGATTTCGGGATGAATACTTTAAAGACAACGTACCTACGCAATGGCATTTATAGAGTAATATGGAGATTAGGAGTTCGGGTATGTTTTACTTTCGATGGCTGGAAAGGCCGGATGGCTGGATTTAAATAAAAGACTAAATGTACACTAAAGCGTGTGCGGGTCAAGGGTATGCGGCTTATCCAAGCCTAAATAACCGGGAATATACCAAATGCTTCAAACAAAAATGAATCTCTCATTAATCGTTGTCTCATTCATCTTATTTATTGCTGTGTAACGAACGAACGACCTAAGTTACGTTACGTACCTAAGTAATGTTCGTAAGTAACGAACGTGACTTAGGTGGGTATGAATGATGCTGAATAATGGTATTAGACCTGATCACTTCTTAACGAATGCTAGGAACTTTGTTATTTTTCACCTCATTTATTGCACTAGGACGTTTTCTATAGTAGCATTCCGACTCAGCGAGTGAGACAAAACAAACTACCTTGCTTTGCAAGCCCCAATCCGTCTCCAGATATGATGGTAGCTAATTGCGAAGGGGTGAGGCTCAAACCGACCTTGAGTTTATGGTTACTGACAGATATATAATGACCTGTTTGTACAAGGAATACTTTGTAATTTCCGTAAGATTTTACTCAGATTACCAGGAAATGTATAGGTGAATAATATCTTATCTGTTTGAAGGCAAAATAATTCAAATGCATCCAATTTGCTTGAGGATAAGTAAATAAGAATGGAGTAGGTCTCGGTATTATATAGTTAGAATGGAGTTTAACTAATGTTCATTTTAGAACCCCGTATTATGTTCTTTTGTTACAATTAAAGTGAAGTTTATAGTTTATCTCCTATATATGTGATGGATTAACACGGAAATTACTTTAGCTCTAATCGTAATACCGAAAAAGAAGATTAATTAAACTCCATTATAACCATCAGTTATAATACCGGAAGTAAGTCTTTTACAGCAGAATTCATGTGTTCGCGGGTTATTTTTTTTTGCAACTCAGCTCTCACAGTTTAAGTCTTTTGTTTGTATTTGTAGCACGCAGAATTTGTGGAGTAGAAGACGTTGTTTGGAAGGGATAATTCTTTAAGAAAGAGGAGAGTGAGTGAGCTAAATAAAAAAAACGGTGGTGTTTTCCACTGGTCAATATAATGTTTCTATGCAATTGTATGATTCGGTTACTTCGCTGATCAACCTTAAAAGACAAACCTGCGATTTTATATAATTTAGTTCAAACAGGAACAATTATTAAGGATTTCATCCTGGAGAATACCCTCTAAGGTTATTGGGACAGGGAAATGGTTTGACTAACTTCTATCTACTCGAATATCGGAAAATGTGTGGGCAGTAATAGAATCTATTATCAATAGTATGTATTACAGTTACATCAATAATACAGTTGATAATAGAAGTTTGTTTGAACAGAATTTAAACATTTATTATATCATTTTCAAAGCATGGGAAGAGGGCTCGTGATCAATTTCATTGGGGAGTTAATGACTTGTCTCTTTTTTTGCGAAGATTAAATTTTTATTCATGAATAATCATTGATAATTTTAGTTGTAAATGTCTTTTATGATTCAATAGACGAAGAGGAAAATTAGGAAACTAAAATCATTCTTCCCACGAAGAAAATTAATCGAAAATAAACTAAAACGAAGATCAAATATGAACCCACTGCTTAGTTGACGCTGTTTCACCATCGAATAGCTGTCAAAACCCAGAAAATGAATCGTCATTATCCCGAGGCACTCGAATATAAACATCGATTCCGTTAAAAAGAAAGTCCAACGGCGATAGAAATTTTTAAGGCCAATTTAACTAGTTTACACTAGAGGTGTTTACGGACAAAGCACGGGAAAACGAAATTGAAAGGATTGCCTGGAGAAACAAAAATTAAAAACACGCGTTTAAAGAAAACTTTCCTGGTCATCTTACCTTTCAACCTTACGCAATCCGAACGGCAAACTGCTGTAATAATATAACTTATACAATTAACTTTTATCTCAGCAAGTGCTTCCTTAGTTCTGGGAGATCTTTCTTTCATTACTAGCGAATTTAATTTACATAGGAATTCATTTTATCCTTCTGGTATACCGACGGTTTTGGTTTATTCTGAAGACGGTGTTAACTCTTTCGCAAACAATGATTTTTACTCCTTTACTACTACAAGGAGGAGGTACAAATAGTTTGCCTTCACGTTGTGTTCTATTTCTGTTGTATGTAATCGGAAATCCAGTTTTAGCCATTCAGAGTCGCGCCGGCCTATTATTACAACAACATTATTTGTTGTTTTCTGTGTGATACACACGACTTATCTAGGGAAGATTATAGTTTGAAGTTAAAGAATACATACGCTAAGAACTCATAAAGACTATTCACTATATCAACATACGGAATATGCATAGGTGCTGATGTTCTGTGACCAATGTAAGCTGAGGAACAAAACAATGCTATTTCTAAGGCTTCAAAACATAATTTTTACTTGCAAATCAGGAAATGTATAGTTTTGGTATTTCAATGTAAAACAAACGGTAAAATGTTTGCACTCGGGTGGAATATAGGCAGGGCGCGGCTCTGGAGCCATTATTCCTTCACGGTTAACCATCTAAAGCCCGGGAAAGGGAATGAGGCTCACTATATAGTAAAGATGAGGAGTAAGGTACTACTTTTCCTTTGTTCCCTCTCTGAGTCAGGCAGCTGTGTTCGGAATTCGATCACGCACATGCTGCACAATGACACAATGAATAAAAATTTTCATAGCATTCTATACGGAGTGATCGATTCGTTCATTCACCATCATCATTCATCCCTTAGAAGTTTTCATACTATCACAGCCGCGAACAAGACTGAGATGAAAGTAAATGAAAGATACATTTTCCTCTATCCTACTAAAAAAGCTTTCCATTTTTTCCAAAAAAGAGTAATGAAAAAGTTGAACTCACTGGGAAGTGCTAAAAATTTTGAATCTTTCGCAATCCAGACCTTCCGTAGTTCTTGTGTCATCCGCAGACGGTATTTTTCTTCGGTAATGCGATGACTTTGGATCATTGTAATTGCGACCAATTAAACGTCTAGAACACCCCATCGAGAAAATTAAACACGTTGTATTTCAACAGGAATGTATTAATTGCGACTAGTTTTGTGCACTTATTCTACAACCGTGATTACCTTTTGCGTATAACCGAAACAAGTCGTCAGTGAGACATTCCTATGGAAACACACGGTCGTTGCACTTTTCAAGTATGGCACCTTTCCATAAAGTCGAGATTGATTATATCAAGAGTCAGGAGAGCATCATTAAAAGTAAAAATCAAAATTAGCGAACCGATCAGAATTAACTATCATTCGCTGAAGATTAGGAGATAACAAGAAAGATGGATCGTTCGATTCATTTATTTAATTAGTATCCATTGTTTTATGAAAGTGTTGCAGTACATTATTTAGTAATAAGTATTAATTTGTATTGTGCACAAACAACTCAAATGCTCGTATATGGAATCAGGTTCGCCACAAATATGTGTTGTGAACCGTATTACGTATTACTACATTGAGCAAAATAATAATTTATAAAAAATTTAAATAATTTATTAAAAATGGCAAATTATACCATCATATTGTTATTTAACAATGTTTCGACTGCGTATCGTATTATGTATGTACATTATATGCTGGGATTGAACAGGATTTTGGGCGTAATATCTTACAGTGAACTACAAGTCGATTAAACCATTTACATTTACTCGAATCAAGTATTGTGACTTACCAAAGAAATCATAACAGCGGGGCGTTGCCAGAGAGATTTTGCTAATGACGTAAGCAGAGGAGTAGGTAGTTCTATGGGAGGGGTTTAGAGCGATGGATAAAGCGAATCCTGCTTGAAATCCTGGGATTAGGAAACTTTCTGCCCAAAATGTTACATAATCATTTAGCATGGAAGTACCATGGTATATACTAGTCGTGCGAATTTTCATTACCGGCGTAGCGATAGCTATCAGTTTCAATAGATTGATACTTTTAATCTAAAGTATATAATAAATGCAAGATTTTACGCGAGTTCTAGAAAAATAGAAAAATTTACGTTCAACCAAACTTGTCCAAATAGATACGTATCTCTGTTTGAGATCGCTCATGCGAACCTGTATTTATAATTTTTGATTATATTTACAACTGTTGTTGTTGGAGATTTAAGTATAACATGTGGAAATATAATCCACAAAGTGAAGCCTTCAATGATTGATGATATCGTTGTTCATGCTTGTTCCCCCACTTCCTTCAATTCAAACATTTCCAACTCTCGTGTAAAAAAGCCATTTTCTTGCATTTTCATCCTGTTCTAAATAGATACTTCTTCTTAAGTAGGATTGCACCCAAGAGATCCCCATTGTCTACATATGAGTAATGTCTTACTGATAGCAATCATCCCCTCTTAGTGCTATCACCATGCTGAAATCTGGATAATTTTTATTTGTATTATTATTTGAATGAATGGTATAATATTCAATAAAATTACAAACTGATCCGAAGATAGAAATCGCCGCAGTCTAAACGGCTGAACAGTTCTTCTCATTCCTTCATCGAATCAGAAGATCGGTTGCACTGCTCGAATTCATGAACGACTTGCGAAAAAATATCGCAAATTCCGCCACTTACGTAACGCGGAAGCCTTCACCGGAGGGTCTTCCCGATTTCGGACACTAGTTACGCAACATATTTATCCAATGAGACGGCCTAACTATAACTAGTCTGCAACAAAAGAGGGATGGTGGAGGGAATCGCCCGCTTTGCCAAGGACGCCCCAAATGTGGAGGAAAAGTTCTTCCGCCCTTTGGCTCACAGCCTCGAAGGAATTGACCGAAAAACCAGGCGTCCCTCCCTTCCCATCGCCCTTCTTCCTCTTGGTCCTCCCTTTTGAGGTCGCCCTCACCGAAGGCTGCTCACACATTCTCCTCCGCTTCTTTCTCTGACACTCCTCTTAAGGTTTTCCATTTCATTTACCGTTCCGTTGCATTTGGCTGTACCAGATTTTAATGGCGATCTTAAGAGCTGCAAAATTACCCCTTTGACGGTCAGTTGTAATCAATCAAATATTGCCCAAGGATGGATAGTTGTGAAGGATGTCTGTGAGGCTGGGACTTTAATCCACACACAATCCACAGGTGTTTCACTTTCAGAGGAACATCTGCTCTAGTTCTAGAACATCTTCCAGGAAAGTGGAATACCTGGGTTCAAGCCCAAGTCACTTATATGTTCTCCACTTCTGTTCATCCTTGCGTTTGGCGAACGTTTACACCGGCAGTGGATGCCAGTAATGCAAGTTAACTCCTCTACTCTGATGCGTCAATATTATCGGTAAGAAATTCCCAAAAATGGTTGTAGAATGAAGCAAATTACTCCGTTACAGGATAGAATCTTCACGCTAAAAATTAATTTTTGTGTTCGAGTGTGTGTGAATGGCAACTCTTGACAGACATCTGAAGTAAGTATGATTTCAAGGGTAGGGAGAGATCATGAAATGAACTTAAAATGGAATTTATAAAATTTACTCACCTATTCGAAACTTCGTCCTATCCTTCACTAGATATGCTAGTATCGTATGAAAACTGTATGCAGAATTTAGTACTAGCAGTAGATATTACTACTTAACGAATTTCCTTCGAATCTCGTCGTAATCCGACAAGTGACTGCAAATTTTAGATCTAGCGGAGAAAATGGCAAATTGGCTGCACTGATGATTACAGAAAAAATTCCTCATCTCTCAAACACGCCCCCTTTTCCTTGCCTCCATATTTCACTCTGAGCTTTACGTTGATTTGAAGTATGCTCGTAATGCAAGTTCCTCCCCAGAAGAAGCCCTTTGTAAAGTGGTAATCCCCCGTATTATAGTTTCACTAACACACATTAAATTATCACATACTAGCCAGGGGCGTAGCCAGGATTTGTCTATGGAGGTGGAATTCAGAGCCATGGAGCAAACACAAATTTGCCTATACTCCAGGGGAAAACAACTTTCCGCCCAAAATCAAATTAAAATGAAAACAGATTTATACTTGCATATATACGCTACGAGTCACCTGCGGCGAGTGTAACTGTAAATATTTAAATATTTACCTCTCTTGCCTTTATCTATATTTTGATGAATGAGCATCTTCTTGGACGCTGCAAATTCTTTCACCGATTATCCAATAATTATTAACATTAAGACGTGAGAAGCAAAAAGTTTGTATCTGATATTCCCATGAAGATTTTTCCACCTTTTTTCTCGCGTAGGCACATTTCCTTTTTAAAGAAAGGACATCCTCTCGCATGGCTTTTTTTATCGTCGACTCAGTTCTCTTGGGGGGGATTTGAACCTCCAAAACCTCCCCCTTGACAGAGCCTCTGGAACCAGCTGATATCGAACGAACATTTCGCGGCGCTTATCAAGGCTCCTTGGAAAGGATCGGTTGATCCAAATCTGTCTCATCTTCATGAATCTCATCGTGCAGCGTAATGAATTTTCAAATACGGTGTTTGATCGGTGAACGTGCATTGGTCGCTCAAAGACTATACTCGCTGCCCGAATCGTTTGGTTATCGAGAATTTAACTACCGTATATTTTTATAGAAATTTGATGTAATCATTCTTGAGGCCTAAAAGGTGAATTAAAATTAAACTGAATTGAATCTTTATAATCTCCTTTAATACTTTTGCAAAAATATCACATAGGTACGAGTACACACTCATTTATATTAATCTTACGTTATTCCGTGTGTAGGCTTGTGAAAGTGATTTCCAATGTCATTTGCTTTTCCCTCTTCTTCAGCATTTCCCAGAAGTGAAAATAGCATTGTCGTTGTAAGGGTCCTCAAACCTATTGACTTCAGTCTGCTTTGCGGTTCAACCTGGTTCAACGTGTTCAATTCTTCTGGTATCATCTGACTTCTTCCAAATGTATTTTTTTGCATAAATACCCATCTTCCGTCCTTCACGTTATAAAAACTAAGTATTGCTTCCTCTTTCTTTGTTCCTTGAGGTGTTCGCTATCCGAGCAATGAAATATTTCGCGAAATTTTTTGTTAATCGATCTGCTCGCAGTCAGAACTGTTCGTAAACGGATCACCCACTGTAATCAGTAACCGTCCAAGGTATTTGGCTCCTCAAACGAGGAGCGTTTCGAGCACTTTCATCTTTAAACTTTGTTTTGAGACTGCAACAATACTATTGAGTCATACTAGAGAATTATTTCGCAAAAAACATAAGATTTTCTGATGACATTGTGTATTTATGGGGGACGATTTATTAAATCAACTATGGGCAAATGTTCTCTTTGTTAAGAGCGGCTCTCGTTGAAAATTTAAATCCGTCTTTTAATTTCAAAACTTTGCAGTCCCAAGCGATACTTGGTTTGCTTGTATTATCGAACCGGCTCTCTCTCTGATCAAAGGATAAACGCATTTCTTACAGAAAATTGACATGCTTGGGAAACTCGAGGGTCGAACTCGTTACTTACAGCGGGCAATGTCCTCCTTCTCAGATTGCTTCACCTACGGTCTGTCATTTTCCAAAAGAGCAATCCATATCTCTGGTAGTTCTGGTTGATGCAGAGTGAGTTATTTATAAATAGGTTAGGTTAATTAGCGATTTTGGATGTGGAAACGAAGTATATCAATGATAATTTATTAGGTTATGGTTAAAATATCATAAGTAATTATTAGGAGATAAGCGATAATCTCTGAAAGAGATACCTTTATTTTAGTATAAAAGGATGTTGAAGAAATTGTGCTTGATCAGTTTTAAGGGTAATAAGAAAATTGAAAAATGTAATTTTGCAAATCCCCAAAAATTATTCTTAAATTAATGTTATTTGGGCTTTGTTTGGTGGTAACACGATCAGGCAGAATTCTGGTAAAAATGACTTTGCAGACATCGGAGACAGTTGAAGAATTCTCATACCGGATTGTAAAAATTAAGCACAATGTAGTGTAAAATTAAGGATTATTTAGTGGAGCTTGCAAATTTTTATCCTTCATGTTTTCACATTCGAAAAACATCTTCGAGTCACTCCGTCAAACATTTCTTTAATTGAAAATATCTAAAAATTTTAAAAGCAAATTGTGCTCTGAATATTCTGACATAACTGCCTTTAGATTTTTTCTCCAGTTGACAAGCGTATCGAGAAAAACGAAGCGAAGATATGCCACCGAAGAAAAAAAAGCTTTATTACACCGGTTTCGACTGCGTCACATATGGAATTTGAAGGACGAAAACAGGTGGGAGACCTCTTGCCCTTTCCAGTGGTTTCTTTCAATTGTCACACTCGCTTGTATGCAAACTACTTGAGAACTGCGATTCATACGAAAATATATTCGCCACATTTATTCTTTTACCGTGAAACTCTATGAATCTATGCCATTATTCCCTAAATGTTGATCGTTTACCGATGGATTTACCTATGGAAGGTTACCCTTCAAAGCAGTATGAGATAAGCTGGATCAGATGAATCCAGTTCTTGTTTTTGGAAATCCATCCCAGTATTACCATCGTTGACTAAAACGGTCGTTATCCAAGGCGCAATTTCCCAGAACCATACTATATATCAAGTATGCAGATAAAACTCGATTAAAGGTTATACAAACATGGTAAATATACTTTATTCATTTATGATTGCGACAAAAAACTGATTAATAAAATTAAGTGATAAAAGCAGTGTTCAGTTGTGAATTAAGGCGTCGTTAACCAAAACTAGCGTCGTTAGGCAAGACATTTTCTGATCACAGTATTCAGTCTTGTAATAGTAAGCACAGCTCCCTTTATTTCTCAGCTTTGGTTGGAAAGGAAACGGTTACGGGTGCTTAGCTTACGGGGTCGTGCTTTGAATGCTGAAAAAGAGTATGAATTGGAATACTTTTCTACTCATTAGCCAAAAAAAAATAATTATTTACAAAATTTGTTGGACGTTTTTCTTGAAACACAAGACCGAATAGCTTCCGAAATATGAAGTTGTTCCTGCGCAATGAAGACCTGAACTAAAAACTCATGTAGAGGATGGTCAAATGTTATATTTTGTCATTAAATAAAAGGTGTCTAAAGTTAGAAAGTACCGATACGCGAGAAAAACACTATTAATATAGTTTTTCATACTATTTGGATCAACATATAATAAATCTTTTAAGTACTCGTGATCGAGGGAGATTGAAAGGTTACCGAAAAATATCTAACCATCGAATTGGTAGACCGCAATCGTAATCGTATGTATGTGCATAAATAAAATCTTTATAGAGATTGAGACTAAGGAGTCTCCTCTCCCATTTAAACTTTAAGTGCTGTTACTATGGATCATTACGGTAGGTAAGGAGTAGGGAATCCAACCCGGTTGAAACCGACAGCGGTTAGTCTGTTTTCCCACCAATTCTCTCCAATAAAAAAATATCGAGTAATTTTTTCTGGGTAATCAATTTTATTTTACTTTATGTCAAAGTATAAACGGTAACGGTATTAAAAAGACTATTTTGGGATAAAAATTGGGAAAACCAATGAACTTTCGGCATTCAATAATATAAGACCCAACCACTGAATTACATCTACATCTCCTTAATACCCCACAAGCCGCCTTTCGGCGTGTGGCAGAGGATGTAATCAACAAGCGTTCGATTTGCTTCTTTAGCTTATTATTGTCGCGTTTCGTTCGCGGAAAGAATGAGTCCCTATAAAACGACTTGTTCTCGATTCTATTTCTCTTATTTACTGTCGGATCGGGCAAAGTAGCATAGGGCACGCATAATAACAATGTGAAGAATATAGTGGAGATCAAGCTACGGCCTGTATAAGTAGCGATAGCACAGCACACACCATTATTACACATTTTACACCGTTGTGGTTGGGGTGTGTGCTGTGCTATTGCTAATAATAACAAAAATAAAAATAATAATAATGGTTAGATGTTTGAAGAGACTAATTAGTCTCGATCTCGCCCATGAATAAAGACGTGTTATTATTATTATTATTAATACCAATTACGTCTTCCACAACTATATTTTCTCTAAATTTATCAAGCAATCGCAGCCAAGTATCCTATCTCCTTCTTTCAAGGATACACACCCTACGTGTGAGAGCACTTTGGTAATGCTTGCTTTTCTGTAACATTTTCCTGTTTTTTTTTTTAACAAATCGTATCGCCTTGCGCTGCACTTTCTTAAGTTCTCGAGTATACGTTTCATCCGCTGGGTCCCATATATTTGCTGCATATTCCAGATGGGGCCTAACTAACGTGAAATAGCATCGCTCTCTAATCTTTTCGTCGCGGTTACCTACAATGCGTTCTATAAAATCGACTTTTTTAATTGCTTTACTGCTGATTTTTCGGATGTGTGCTCCAGTTTAAGTTATTTGTAAGAGTGATTCCAAGATATTTAACTGAGTAGACTAAATTTATATTCATTCCACTAATATTGTACGGTCATTCTGACGGAGCTGTTTCCTTTCGCAGAAATTAATTACAGAGGATTTATTTACAATAAGATCAAGTTGCCTTTTTTTGCATCACCTTTATTTATGAACTAAATTGTTTGATGATGAAATACTGTCTTCGTTGCTTGATGTATTTTTATTTTACACTATTTGTTGTTCTCTCTCGCAAAGAAAATCCTTTCAATCAGCTTTCAAATTCAGTCAGCTACTTCCTTAAAAAAACCTGCTAATTTCAATTTGTAAATTAATTTGCAGTGAGGGACTCAATTGAAATCAAGGAAAATAGCGTCCATTTGCTTTTCACTCTCAGCAGACTTTAAGATATCGTGGACGAATAAAGCTAGTTGGGTTTCGCATGATCGGGCCTTTCGAAAGCCGTTTTGGTTCTTACTGAGGAAACGATTGCTATCTGAAAACTTCATCAGTGAGCTAACCGCGACGTGCTCATTACTTTTCCAGACAGCGGGGTTTATGAGATAGGTCTGTAATTTCCTGGGTCCTCCTTTAATTCACTTTTATAAACAGGCGTAACATTCGCTAACTTCCAGTCTATTGGGACAATGCCTACATACATAGACTTAGTAAATATAAATTTGGGATAAGGGGCGACGCTTTCTGCCAGTTCTTTCAACACTCTAGCCGGAATACGTTCTGGGCCTGGCGATTTATTAGGTTTACGACGAATTAATATTACGCAAGTTTTTTATGATACCATCTTTGGTAAAGCATATGCTTGGCATCGGCGTGAGTGTATTAATCTCCGGGGGGGGGGGTATCCCCGCTACTATGAAGTAAGTAACGAAGAGAACATTTACCCATAGTTGATTTAATAGATCGTCCCCCATAAATACACAATGTCATCAGAAAATCTTATGTTTTTTTTGCGAAATAATATAAGTAATACTAATATTACGATGAAAATGCTTTGTTGAAAGTCATTCAGGATATTCGCTTTCCTCTTTTTTTACATAAGAATGAATTCAATTACATAAGCATTCATTCCGAATCTGATGTACTTTTATGCAGTAGAGCGTAGCGAAATCCATCCCTTCTTGAGATAACAGCGAGTATATAATTAAATATGAGCACTGCCCTCAAATTTAGGGTTACTCATTGTAAGAATATCACTGAAGTACGAGTATTCATGTTTTCTGCTAGCAAAACTTTATAAATAAGATATTTTTCATATGCATTTTGGTTGGATAGAGGAAAATGTATCTTTAATTAATTTTTCTATCATATTTATGGCTGTAATAATGTGGAAGCTGATGAGTTTTGGGTAATGCTGAATAATGGCGTTCCTTTAGGTTAATCCCTACCGAATAGTATGAAGTGGTATTCATAGGTTCATTGCGCTGCACGTGTGTAATATCCGATTATAGCTACACGGCTCAGCAGGAAAGAAAAGGAAATGACCTTATCTTTATCAGTGAGAATCTTTCACTCTCCGGAGGTAAATGGATAATTGTTGGCAGAATTAAAGCTAAGACTGCATTTTGGTTAAATACTGAACAAAAGGGAGCAAAACATGGAGGAAAGCTATCTGTGCCTCTTATTGCCTGTAGTAATGTTAGAGTAAAGATCATTGATTTGTCAAATTGCTAACACCTTCCTAAAAAAACCACAGTCGTCGGTATTCCGTAACGAAAAAATGAATTTCCTTGAAAATGGTATTACTAATTGTGCTGCACTTTTGCGAGGACTTTTTCAGCTTTGTTGCTTGGTGAGGAAAGCAGGAGAAAACTACCTCACACCTCATATAAGTTAGCATGCCTCATTCTTCCTCCAAAGTTATGAATAGCTTATGGTGGAGGAGTCCATGTTCGAAGTGGCCTCCGGGCTAAGCACATCATGCTTATGGTGCCTAGTTAGCCTAGATAATTACAAAATACGTGCATTAAAAATACTAGCTAATAATCTATGCAGACTGAACTTTGCTAGCATAGGATCTATCAATCAATAATGGGAAATATAGTTTTGGGTGCTTTTGAGAACAACTTGTGTCTTAAATAAGGCATTCCCTCTTTGTTTTCATTTTCTCGAGCTTATCTTTAAAAGCAATTTTGATTTTTGCTCATTCTCCACACAATGATAGTCTTATATGTTTTTCTCTGTATCCGCAATCATACCATTAAGGGTAGGCAGAGCCGCGCGATCTTATGGGTGCAGCGGGTGCATCGCACTCGGACAGTGGCATCTAAAGAGCAGTATCAGAGGCGTGGCCAATGGGGACTTATGCCGGCAATTCTGTATCTGAGAAGACAGATGGCGATATATTGCCTGCCTATACCAATCCAAATACCTCGACCAGATTGTTTTCATTATTTTCTGCATAATTGGCTCAAGTGTCCTTTGTAAATAAGCAGTTTATGCCTTCTATAACTATTTTTCCACGCTCATCTACTAGATGCGTGGCCGTAAAATGCAGTTGCTAAGAAGTCAATACTTATCACAACGAGTAGTTTTTGTCTAACGATGACTCTTGATGAAATACATCTCAGTGATACAGAGCCTGAGAGGAACGACATCTTCCATTCTCACTGTAGTTCAGCTGAGCACTAGATAATTCTTCTAATTTTGGGAGCAATCAGTGTTAATTGTTAGGGGTGGGAGAGAAAATTATGTTTGCACCCGGGCCTCACATAGGCTGGGCGCAGCTCTGAG
Source organism: Ladona fulva (assembly GCA_000376725.2). Taxonomy (NCBI): domain Eukaryota; kingdom Metazoa; phylum Arthropoda; class Insecta; order Odonata; family Libellulidae; genus Ladona; species Ladona fulva. Next base: position 3,513,396 of record KZ308477.1, on the reverse strand, counting down.
AGTATGTACCAGGTTGACTGGTAAGTGGGTAAAGAAAAACGTTTTTGTTCTCGCAATTTATGAGGAGTATTTTTCGGTTAACCAGTTATTTATCTCCCGAACAACCGGTAACATAGTTTTAAAATTACATTTTTGGATGCCCTAGTAACGGATCCAATAAGCCAATGAATGAAAACGATCGTTACAAATTAATTACTATACTCGTCAGAGCCCGTGTCAGATGTTGCCTTGTTCTGTCGGCATAACCGACTAGTCCTTAAATTGCAATTACTTCTTACAGAAGTAACCACAGCTGATGCGTGGGATGTTGTTACGCCGGAAGAAAGGGAGTGAATCTCGATTTGGAAAGTTCGATAGCGTTTCGCCAGTCATTGGGCTGGAAAGTTCCCACACGCGGTGCATAATGAGGCTAAGACGACATTATTGCTCACAGAGGATTGGAGCTTTGGCGGATGAGAAATTCCGCAAACAAGATTCTCCGGGCGTTTCACAAGGAGTTATTCAACGGAGCCCTTAGGCTCTCACCCTCGCAGTTTTACAAGGAAATCTACCCTCTTCCCACAAAAATACACAGTGCGTGAGAGCGTTTTTCTTAATTTCTGTTACGGCATCACAAATATGGATGGAGCGCTTAATTAATCAATGGAGCATGAGTGCCACCAAGTCAGAATTTGGCCCATCTCACGTCTCCTTGAGGCCACTGACCACTCGCTGTTTTTTAGTCCTTGTGGAGATGATTCTGAGGAGAGAAATTCCAAGTTTTATTCTGTTTCAAGTTCAATTCTAAGATTTGTTATCCGTATCGGCAGCCTACTGTCGGATTGAAAATAGTATAGACCTGGATTTTGACGCGTTACCCATTGATGATCTGCTATTACATTGGGACATGTTATACATCGTTAGAAAGAGCAATTATTTGCCTTTAAAATGATACACATTAAAAGTCAATATCTATCTCCTGCTTTATGTGAGTCGACGTAAACCAAATCAAAACACGGTAAATTCGCGCAAATCCATGACTCGGTCATCTTCACACCTTTGTGGAACAATGACCAAGAGTCACAGAAAAAGCAAACTTTTAGCAGAAATGTGGTACATAGTCGTGAAGCAGAATCCACGTTTCTGAGATCCGACCATGATTTATTGACCTTTGATAAGCGTCTGAATTAAAAATCGATCTCCTCCTACAAATTTGATCCTACGCAATTGAAATTTTTACTACGCGCTATTTAAACGATTTAGAAAAAATAAGCGAGGGCGATTTTTCCTAAATGCATTGGGGGGAGAGATATGAGGCGGCCTATAATGATGACTTCGCTCCGGCGAGACGACGTTGCCGCCTCCTCGGGACGAGAAAGCGCGCATTTTTTTAGTAGATGTGAATCTTTATCATTTTATATACTTCACAGATTCAGGAGAAGTATTGTGGAAATCCATAACAGGACGACACTTAGAATAATAGTACTTTTTTCACACAATTATTTATTAAACAAATAATAATTTATTTATCATTTTAGCATTTTATCCTCTAAACTAGATAAAATACAAAATTTCCTCATACTGAAGGGAAAACGTACATTGCCGTCAGATACTACAAATATGACATAATATTGTATAATATTTGTAGTATCTAAGTTCTCCGATGTGTTTCTTTTTCTTTTATAAACATTGAAAACAGTAGCAATCGGTGATTCTTTATCTCAAAGGACATAACATTTCTACCTGATACTAAGTTCATGTGCCCTTAACTTCTTTTCTTAATTCACTTTCTTTTATTAAAATCGTTATTAAATGTATAAGGAAAAGGCTATTAAGTAAAGGCTATTAATAAGAGTAAAATTAGATTAGTTTCGGGGTACTTTGAAGTAACGAACGATACATCCTTGGTAATTACTATCATAAAATTTTAAAATTTCTTCCTCTTAGCATTATTTCCATTACTTATGGGGTGTCGGCTGATGAGTTTTGACGATTGATGTCGATGAAATTGGTTTTGACGCTGGTTTTCATGGATGACCTTCATGTCGCTACTCTTATCGGGAAAATGGGACACGGGCACCACCCACCACCTAGCCAGAAAAATTCTATTCGCAGGGACTCGAACTAGAGACTTTGAGGACAGAGTAGCATGGTAACCACTCCGCCATCACAGCAGTTTATTTAGCATTTTAAATTACTCAACAATACTCTTAAATCGGGGATTTTTACAAATTCAAGTACCAGCACTTCTTTTAGTAGTATTTCTAGTACTTTAGATTCAAAAGTAGGTCACTTGTTTATTACAAGTTTCTCGAAGTTAATTAGATGAAAAATTATTCAAAGACTATATATTTAATTTGTTATACTCTTCGCAAAAGAGTCCCTGAAACTTACAAGAGAATATTCTTCGAGTGTAATTTTTATCACATTCTTACATATGAGCGGTACATCAAGATTAATCCAGCTAACGCCTTTCACTTAAGAAAGATCACGAGGGTGACATTCATTGCTGTATTTTTTGTTTCTTATGTTAATCGCTTTCGAAATTTGGAAACATTCTTTATAGTGTCGTTTTTAATTATATAACGTCTTTACAACGCGGTTGTAGTGCATGGTCATTTAGCTAAGTGCTATTGAATAAATTTGCTGGAACTTTGAAATTTATTTCGAGGGCTGCTTGTCAAGCATTCGCCGTTATCATTGGAGATGAAGAAAGCCGCATACGTGGTCAAAACTTTTAGGACCTCGAAGTAAGTAATTTAACTAAACATCAATTCATGGATGATGACGAAGAGGCCAACGAAGATTATTTCATTCTGGAATCGTATTCGTTAGCCCAGTGATTTCCATACCGAGGGTCACTCCGCCCTTGGAGGGTTTAATAATGTAACAGAGGGTCATGAATGGAGGTTTCAGCGTATCCTTGATATTTACTGCAGTGCCTCGCGAGAACAAGTTAGATACAAAGAAGATTAGGTATATTTAACAGCATTACATATAGTTAAGCTGTGAAATACGTAACACGTAAAGAAACCCAGAACGCGATCAATCATTGTAGTTGAGCGTCCTCGGAGAGAAATGAAACGTGATTCGTAGAAGACTGGAGACTAGACACATTCAAGTAGGAAAGACCGCATTAACCGAAGTGTAATTGCAAATTCTTTACACTTAAACGTTATCATAAGAACTGTAATAATCTTCAACAAACTGGACCGAATCTATTGGCTCACGAATGGGTGGATTAGGGACGATTTCCTTGCTCACCTATCTAAATTTAACAACAGTCTAAGGACTAATTTTTCTGTTAAAAATACCGTGTAACTGTATAAATACAATCTATTTTGTAGTTTGCCATATTCATATAAATACTTTAAAATGGGTTTTAGTGTCAATCATCGTCATATGTTGAAAATCGGAAAATAATGGTGACTGTCCGCTTATTCTCACGTTTGGAGTCCTAGATTTAAAGACATTTTTAAAAGCATTCTGATATTCTTTTCTCGTCATTAACCTATGCTTTTCGTCCCTAATGACAGCGATATAGTGGAGACAGGAGCTGAATTGGCTGCACAAAAAGATTGGGGCAGCAAAGGGACTCTTAGTATAAGAAAGTATTTCTTTCAATTCTAAACAATATTGCCTTCTTGATAGGGAGAAAAGTTTAACTATTCGATTAATAGTCAAAAGGAGTAGCTTTTTATCGCTGAAGTTTTTATTTTGATCTCTTTCTATCTTCTTGATCTGAAAGATCGATAGTCAGACCCTTTATTTAGATAATTTGCGCCCAGTTGGGCCTCTCCTCCACTGGTATAGTTCAAGGGGGCGCTCCATCATTTGGTCGTACTGGTTATTGTAACCATAGATTATGATGATGGGGCGGTCGATATAAGCTATAGGAACCATAGGAGGGGTACATTGTTAAATTTTCGATGTACCCTATTTCAGCGTTCGATCTACGAACATGTTCGCATTCTCGTAAGTTTTCTAAGTTACTTATACTTATAATCACGGAATTCTTTATATGCTGCTTACCAAGCGCTCTGCTAATGAGTGATGGAAAACTGAATTTCAAAAAATTTAGTTCAATGTTAATGTGCAAGAATAGCGTTGCGGTTTTTCAGAAAAATTGCAGGAAGTACACGACAGATGTTTCTTCTTATTCCGTACTTTCGTGTTTTGGTATCAGTCGAAGAAAAATGTTCTTTCCATTTACTCTGGGGCCAGTTTTATTCAAGGCAACGACAACATGAAACTTATTGAGGTATGGGTGATGGAATTTATCATTCGATTAATTCCGTTCATTTGCTCACTCCTCATTGAATGCTGCGAAAGTGTTATTTATATGATGATTGTGCTGCACTTAGGTGGACGATTTCCTCTGATTCTGGCTCAGCAGAGGCAAACTGCCTTAGTCCTCATCTCGTCCAGTAAGCTTTATTCCCTCTCGTTGATTATTTTTAGCTAATGGGGTAGGGGTTGGGATCAAAACCGACCTTTGGGCAGAATACTATAAAGACAGTCTTATTCTCTTCGTTCAACCGCATAACTTCGTCTTTTCCCGTCGCGACATATAGGATATGAGTTGAAAAATGAATATTCTTCTCGACTTAGAGTCAGGTTATGAGTAAATGATGGCAACGTCAAGATTCTGGGAAAAACTTCAACTTGTCGGTGAGATAACACATCGATAACCCATCCGATCGCGACGATAGGGCATTCCCACTCGCATAGTATGCGCGAATACTCACACAGTTGGAACAATGAGCATTTTTACTGGCGAGAGCAACTGCGGTGAAATTCACGCACAACCCGAATTTCTCCCGCCTCGGCAACCGCCAAGTGTAGCGCGGATTGTGGCGCCTGTTTTCCCGTCGAAGGGCGCCAGTGGAGGGGAGGGGAAGGGGAAGTGGGCGTTTATAAAGCCGAGAGCGGCAATACTTCGGCTTCAGTCGTATACTAACTTTTGCTTTCACATCTCCTCAAGAGGCTCTCCCCAAGGAAAAGGTGACGACAAGTCCCCGCCCTTACGGTTCAGCGACACCACCGAGGGCCGCCGCACCAACACCGTCGAAGACATGAAGTTCTCCGTTGCAGCGTGAGTGCCTCCAACACCAATTGGGACTCCTTTGTCTATATAGTTATTCTCTCGTTACAGCATTATTCAAACCCTCTTTCTATCCCGAACATTTCCAAAGCTTCATCCATTATTGAAAGTACTACTGTTAGAGGAGCTTTTCCTTTCGCAGAGAGATTAGAACGGAGACGCTCTCGGAAAGTAGGTGAGAAGTATTTGCAGGTTGAGGGACGCATTCGTCCCCCTTGTGGCTATCGTACCGAGTGAATAAAACAAGCGATAAAACTAAAAGGGCAAATGAAGTGGCGATGGATTGCACCAAAAAGGCGAGTATCAGTCGAGTAACCGCTGCACAATTACTTCGACAATTCTATTCCATTTGAATACCTACGGAATTCGTCCAACGGATGGAAAATCAATTGCTTTAAGAAAACTCGTCTAGCTTTTCTCCACAGTTATTTGAATCATACCAATTTTCACTGATAAAATTCTCAAATATATATTCCGTCTCCAGTGAGATTGAAATAGATGAATGTTTTACAGGAACATTTCCCCAACAGGATCTAACTATAAATTTTCGGCCAAATATATGTCGTGAGTAGACGAGTATCGTGAGTAGACGATCTCTCGTAGAGATCTAATCTCTATGCGAACTATGCGATTGATGTGATACGACACTTTGTTTCGGGAGTTAGCAATTTAAGACGATTTTTGAAGACTTTATGCAGAGGAAAAGGGTAATGTAGCGAAAATTTTAAGCTAAACTATTTTTTAAACGTCTGATAACATAAAATATCCAGTCCTTCATCCAGTCTTCGACTAAACAAGTACTTCAATTCATCGCGTGAATCGATGACCAGATCTTGAATACTCCTTTGTAATGATCAGAATTTACAAAATTGTTTGTGCGACTGTATTGTTTACTATTTTTTAAAATGAGGTTATGTTACGTAGCGACTCAGGTATCTGTCCTTAATTACATATATTCCTTTGATTTAAGTGCTTGAAATTTGTTTTACTGATTGTTATCCAACGAGGTATTCGATAATGGCACACCCGCTCCTATTTTAGATCAACTTACTGACTGAAAGGAACATAGACTGAAGCAAATTGCTGAGCTGAATCTCTTTTGTCAGAGGAGAACTTGTGCGTGCACAATTTTTTTTACCTCTGTGACCTTTTCCATTAATTAGATTCGTGTTCAACCTCCCTGTTCGAGGATAACGGGCGCGCCTTTCATTTTTCTTACGTTTTCTTTTGACTTTCGAAGATGTTTCCGCATTCTCCCTTTATTCGACATAAATATGTTACACATTTTTCAGAATTCTAGAATCAGAATTCTGTTATACCTTGTTCGTTCTTTTCCTAGAAAATAACGGAGAACATTTAACGAGCGAACGTATTTCTTTCAGCATCCGCATAACTATCTGTACCACGCAATGATTGAATTCTGAAAATTTTCCTTGGGAGATTTCAACGCCTGTGAAGCTCACAATTTGGTGCCATCAAGGGAGTGTTTATAGTTACGTATTTCACATCAAGTTTCGATCCTTCAGATATGGTTCTGCGTAGAATAAATTTGTCCACTACCCAAAGGCTGAATTGCGAACATTTTTCTTCGAAGATTTCAACGCCTGATCACGGCTGAGATCAAAATTTAGAGCTACCAAGTAAATGTTTCCATTAATATATTTTCCATCATGATTCCATTCTTGTAACACATCCATGTTCGATATAACCAGAATTAACTCTATAGTCCTTATAATGCATGTTATTTTGGAGTTATGTGTTTCAAATTGGACTTGACGGAAGAAATATTCGTTATTTGGTCAATTATATTCGAGATATTAATAATTTTTTCATACATTTCGCATATAATGAGGTATATGTCTACGGAAGTGTTCTTTCGTTCACTTTAGTTTGCAATTTCATATAAGTCGCGAACAGAGTAATTTAATTCATATATAGAGACTTTAATCGGCTCCGACGCTTAAACAACAAAGCTTTAGTACTTTAGTGAATGCGATCAATTTTCGAAAATTAGAAATTGCTACTTGAATTGAATTGAATACTTGATTAAGAGATATTTTAATAATTACCTAGAAAATTTTCTGTCTTAATTTAATATTTTACCTATGAGATGCCATTATCAATCTCTATGGAAATATCGTAGCCGTAATCTTCATTTGCCTTGACAATGCCCCTACCATCTCTTCTTTGCTTTCCTGCTGAAGCAGTGAATATAATAGTGTATGAATATCATATATAATAGCGTATGAAGCGGTACATCAGCTTTTTCGTGCTCATTTTAATTTCGGCGTCTGGCATTGGAGATAACCCGTGACTACTAAGAATCCTCCACCTTGGGGGGATGCGTGATTTTGAAGGGCGTATGTAACCGCTCGACAAATATGTCGGCGACACTCCCCATCCCGAAATTATAGGTTGAGATCATCTTACGGCCTAATTCAACAACGCAGTGCATACGATGGTAGGAATGCATTGTGTTAATATAGCTTATTTTCAAGGACAGCAAGAAGAGTCTAATTTAAGATTTTTATCTGATGCATCGAGAAATTGTCCTACGACAGAGAGAAAGGAAGTTGGAAGCAGATTCAAAGAAGGAAAAAACAAGGTCGATAAATCTTTGGAAACTGGTTAAATTTTAGAAGATAAGAATAACTAATTCCTGCTTGGTTAATCTTTAGTATAGCTCTTTAAAACCTTTATAACTAATATATTTTGATGAATCAATTCACGCTAAATCTCCTTTACATTATTGGCATTATTTCTCAAGGTAACCTGCTTCATCCGGGAGTGTGCTCAAATGTTTCTACGCAACTTCGCAGTACTCATTTCATAAATCCAAGAGTAAAGTATTCTCGGGCATTTCTCAGAAGACATTTTCTGAATTAATAAGCATGGCTGGGTTGGAAATTTGAACCACTGAGTCATGAAATCATTAAATTAGTTGCATTGTACTCTGCTAAAATCACTTAACAAGACCCAATTAAAGTGGCGAGAAAATGAAATGTTTCCTTAGCCATAAAGTAGAGAAACTCAAACGGAAGGCATTTCTGACTTAATCGTGCATATCTCCTTTCAGTGAATTAATAAGTACCACTTTTAATATCTTGTGGGTACATTTTCTTATTAGTTTGTTTACACAAAACCGTACTTCAGCATTTAAATTACACGCGTTTTGACAGTTTATGGAACAAAATTCATTCAAGTTTCATCACTGATATCTAAGAAATGTAAAACAGAATAATTTAATTAAAATTTAATTTAGATTTAAACTAAATAAAATTGATCTTAATTTAAATTTAGAAATAAAAATATATCACTGTTATCTAAGAAATCCAAAATATGATTAATTTATCTGCCTGTGCATTAATCAAATATTATCGATTTGTAATTATTTTTTCATTTCTTTTTCCTATTGTTTTAATTGGCGAACTAAGACTTGACCGCTGAAAATACACGCAGTAATCGTTGAAGAGGAGAGACACATAAGAAAATTTAATAACTTACCCGATCAGATTTTTCGTAATGAATACTAGCATTGCTGATGGATATTTTCCGTGGTAACGAAAAACATTGTTTTATATGTATGGCACGAATACTACGCGCGAGATGACTGCACCCAAATGCTACTCATTTCTCTTCTTGGCTTGCACTTATCTGCGAATATTCGAATTGCGACCCTTTTGAAACCTCACGAATCGTGACTAAGAATAGGCGTCTGAGGTTGCAAACGTATCTCACTCGTTGCTAAAGATGTCATACCTGTTCAGGCGAATGATTCAATGGTAAATGCACCAAATGGAAATAGCATCACTTGGGAAGTCGCTTTTCTACGCCAAGTTCTGTTTTAATTCAATAAAAACCATGGTGGCCTTTTCGTTCGATAGATTGGATTAAGTACACATTTAGATTAACATTAGCGTCTTTCGTTTAAGAAAATATAAAACGGGAAACTGTCCGAGTTCTGGCGTAAGACATTATTTTCTGTAACAACTCCCTTTCGAGGATTTCGCTGTCAGTCCACGCATTTTACTTTTTTACGGACCTGTTCCGCCGAATTTTGAGAAAGCGATAAACCAACCAGTGAACGAACCTCGGCGATGTATTTTATTGACCGCTAGTGCTATACGGAAATACGGTGTGGTGCGCAAGGTTTCCATTAGGACCAAATTTAACTGAAATTAGGAAGTTTGCTTTGACTCAAACCGCTTTTAATCGTCTCATTGTACCATATAGAACAAAGAGGGTGTGTGCGCGTAAAAGAGTTAGGTTAGGATTGCAAACAAAGGAGGAAAAATCATTTGGATGTAATTTGTTCAGCAGTGATTTCAACGCTCGGGTGGTGATCTTCATTGATCCACATCTTTGTCCTTGCTGGCGCATGACGTCCCCGACAACGTGCTTCATTCACATTCCTGTCTTCGCCGCACAGAGTGCGTTTTATCGGTGTTTCGCTGTAAATAGGTGCGATATAAGGGATCGGAAGGAGTAGAAAAGAGAGGGAAAGTTGTCCCCTATGGGTGCTGATCCTGCTCAGCCTCAGGCAGACGCTGAGATGTAGGTCACGGCATTGGGTAACGGCCCTTCTCGAAAGTGGCTTTCCTTCCATCGCCCACACGCCATTCCAAACTTCCCAAGAGATGCTCTTTCTCCGTCTCGTCGCTCCGAGGGACCGGGTTCGAAAAGGGGGGATGCCCGGAAGGCGAACGGGAGAAATGCGCTCGCCTGTAAAAGGGGGATTTCCAGATCGGTTTTGAAAGGGAAACCTTTTTTACGAGATGTTTTGAGGGACACGCCTATTTTTTGGCCTCCGCCTCAAGGAACTTGCGCGTTCTTTCGTTTATCGGCGTCTCGGTTTTGCGGACGTTTTATCCCTGAAAATGTGCTCCGTGTCGACGGCATCGATTTTCGTTTACTTCTCATCCGATTTCCTGATAAGTCAAAACATAAGAGGATGATAACAAAGCAATAGATAAAGTAATCAGCTTGATAGGTGGATAAGTGGTGGATAGGTGGATAAGTGGAATATTTTTCAATTCCTTAGGTACGCGATTAAGAAATGTGTAACTTTCATTTACTTTTGTCTCAGTCTAATTGAATAATAGTATGAAAGATACCAAGGTACGATTTAACTGGCAGTGGCAATTATTTCGGCCAACTCTCAGCGAATTCCCTGAAAAGTGATATTGATGGGGCCATTTTGTTGTACTTACGTGGACATTCTCGGTGCTTATGGTAACTAATGGTGACGGGTTTGTCGTTCAAACCGGCCTCCGGGCTGAATACTTAACAAATACATTAAATCATCCTTCAAAAATACATTTATTATCAGAAGTCGGCTGATTAGCAATTATTTGCACCCATTAATGAACTAAATTCTTTTTGTTTAGATCGAAATTATGGTGGAAAGAACAGGTTAATACGTCGTCACTAATAACGCTACGGATCAATGCGCAAGAGGCTGCAGAGAGTACGGAAAGAACAGAGGAAATGAGGGAAGGAGTGGAAGATAACATTGTGAAGTATTTCAATTCTAAAACAAACACATTTCACGAGTGAAGTCCACCGTATACTGGAACTCACCCCGCGACCCAGGTTTCGAACGATTCTTGCTCTTTATTGTTAAAATTCCTCAGCGGAGGAGGCCTGGAAATACTCCAATTTAACGAAACCCAAATCCCGGAACAAATTCTTGCTTTCACGTGGAATTAACGAGGCAGGATTATATATTTTTGAAAGAGTTAATTGTCCCAACACCTCGTGGTAATTGAGGAAATCGATCCCACAGCTCCCAATACGGATTTGAAGGTTTGTAACGGTACATAGTCAATCACATGTTCAGCAGCGATGAATACTTTCATTCGCTGTTGAGGGAACTAAATTATATTTCCATCATTCATTTTGTATCTTTGTTTAAATCGTTAGTAAGACAATTAGAATTACTTTAATACAATATATTTTGGGAAACCGACTAATGCTTTAAACAGAAAATCGTTTCCTGAGTAATAATTCTCGCATTTACTATTCTTGCAGAAAAATGGTTACCTATCATACGAAATTTACTAAATCTAGTTTCCTGCGTTCGTTAATTATTTGTAATAGTCGTTAGGTCTCGTTTTGCTGGCGTAAGAGAGATTTTGGTATAATTCTGAGCATGAAGTTTCGAATTTTTCAATGTTATCGCGCCTTTAATTAACTGCTTGGGGTGTGACTTCGTGGTAGGACTTCACGAAGGAACAGTCGAACTTTTGCTAACCACAATATTTATTGGAAGACGACCATAGTTTCAACTCATCATAGACTCTTTATAGGGTCACCTGATGATGGCTCTAATCGAAACCATGGCTCTCTTCCAATAAATTGGTAGTCCAATAATTGGTTGGTAAAAGTTCGACTTTTCCTTGATATCGCGCATTTTATGAGATAGTATAACTCAGTTTCAGAACATATGCCGTTATTACCAATTTTCTTTCTTAAGTGCATGCATACATAAAAAGGAATTAAATAATTATTTAGATTTTGCTTTCCTCATGGAATTCCCATATCTTTTCGTGGATGCGAAGATATTCACTAGTTTGTCGTTTTCGTGTTTAGATTATTTGAGACCAATGTAAGAATCTTCAAAGAACATTTCATAGTACACCACGCTTCAATTCCTTGCAACCTCGTCTGTTACTTTTGTAGACAGAATTTTGGCGTAAAATTTACCTTTCATTTGCTTATCTCGGTGAAAAATTCCAGTAATTGTGGGTAGGCGTATTCATAGTCCTAAACTTTGGATAGTCAAATACATATATTTTTAGGGCAAAATAATAAATAATTAGATCGCAAACTGGCACTCGTTTACTTTAATTCATAATACTTAGTTAAATACTATGTCAGGTAATAAAGTTATACAAAATGTCGCATGGTGCCAAACACTATTGCAGTAGCATCACACTCCCAAAAATTTCGTTTACGCCAGGAAGGCTTTTAAGTGGTTTTCCTATAGTTATAACTTCGAGTGAAAATCTCATCGAATTCCGATTTAACGCTTATGCTTATGTTATTTGGTGGCGGCTTACGAGGAATTTTTAAGTCAGCCCGACCCGTGGAATTCTTTCCATATGTATGCCTAGTTCAAAGCTTTGTACCAATTAAGGTATATCCTGCTGAGAGGATGGTACAACCTCTCAGGCTCAGGTTGTACCATCCTCTCAGCAGCCTCCGTATTCACGTTTTGATTTACTATTTTCCAAAGTTTTTTTCCTAACAACATTCTACATTTTAGCCATAAATCTAGGCAACCCTATTACTATATTAACCTATATTACCCATTAATGAAATATAATCCATCGAGGAGACCGTCGTTTTGTTCAACATCATCACTGGAATGGGAAATTTCATTGCGAGTAATGTTTTGCGGAAATTTTATGAGGTGACACGCGTCAACTCAGAGTCGTCGTCAATAGAAAGGCTTCTGGCTTAGCCGACTCGAGCTGGTAGAATTAATCCAGCACCTGAAACACAATTACCCACTCACTAATACGCATCTCCCATTCTCCCCCTGTCAACAGTTTCCCTTTTACTTCAGCTCCCGCTTACTCCTCCGCCTGATTTGAACATTCCAACCCGACCACTTTTACCTCATATGTTCACCATGCTTTGCACATTTGCAATGTGAGCTCTGTCCACTGTGTTTATATGTGCCCAATGGTGAGTTGACACTGCTATACATTCCTTAAAGCTTCACGCATTGATTTTTCCTCTTCCATCAATGTGTAAATTTATCGGAAGAGAATTAGCACGAGGGAAGGGAAGCATTCGAAATTCGCGTAATGAGCGGGGAGACTGCTTTCTCCGAATGTTTTGAAATAAGTCACTTGCTCGCCCCTTTCTTCGTCATATCCAGCGCACCTTCTGCTCTCCGTTCGCCGTGCGATTCTCTCCCCCGGCTATTGTTGCGCAATGAGCATTGCCGTTAGGCCACGTCTAGCAGCACTTAGCATCCGTTCGGAACGCTAGGAGCTGGATTTCCACCTGACCGTCAAACTGTAATCTCCCCATAATCCCATGTCTTATCCATTTACTTGAGGTAAATAATTCATTCCTTAGAAATTACAGTCGGCCTTCAGATGCCCTAGGACGATGATTCCTATCATTTTTTCTCCATGCCGAAAGCGCGAGTTCACTCAAATTTCACGGCACACTACATCATGCGGTTGCTTGTTTAATTTTGAATTCTCATTGAAAAAGAAAAAGGACGGAGAGATATAAGGTGATATATTTTGACATTTCATTTTAGGAGAGCTATTTAATAAAAAAAATCCCTCGAATCCACCTTGGTGGATTGGCACTCAATTCTCACGGGTAGGGAGACGCTACCGTGGGAGGGGGATCAAGCGTGCTTTATATTCTGGTTGTCGTGACGCAATCAAAAAATAGTCGGAAAATTGAAAGAAGAATGGAAGGGGAACAGAATGGTAGTTCCTGTGACTGTACACTGAATGAACAGCACAAGGAAATTTCTAAAAAATAACCTCATTCAATTTACGAAGAATAGGGTTTCTAATGAATAGTTAATAATTACTATTTCATAGATTATTGTCAGGTAACGACTCTAAAAACGATTCTTTTTGTCTTAAGGAAATCTCCCTTTCTCAAATATATTTATTCTTAACTATAAATTTGTAATGATTGGTTTATTCCGTTCCTTCCAGTACACTGTACTTTACACGTTCCTCTTGAACAGCTATAAAATGAGTTATTTTATTCATGGAAAAGAGAAGCACTGAAGAAAACACGATTTTCATTGGCATACGTGCTCCATTATCAGGTATTTGTGTCTCTTTTTCTAGTCGTCTCCGGTAGTCTTTTAGCTTAATTCTAAGGTATGGACACACATTGGAACGAAACTGATATAAAAATATATAAATGCAAGTAGATATCGACATGCATATACATATCTTGCCCCATCTTAAAACCCCTTTTTCTTCTAGGGCTTTCTTTTGCTATTCACAGTTCTCAATCCGAAAAACTTATTTTTTCCCTTCTTCCTTCTTACATAATCGTATATGCATGTATTTTAATATTTTATATGGTATTATTGATACTTTTGTAAATTTGTGTTGTATTTTTGTGATTCATTTGTGTAATTGTTTCAAACCTTCTTGCTAACTGCCGTATTCTGTTTAAATATTCAATTCTTTGGTAACGTGTTAAGTGTAAGACGATACCATTAAGTCTCAGTGCCGTCCGAAATAGAGATGTATATTTGTTTATATGAGTAGATAAGACATTATTAAAAATATATCGATCCTTTTATATATTTCAATATGTGTCGATTTAAAAATATAGCCATGCTAACGCATATCGAGAAAAACCATGGTAGAAAATGTCACCCTTTGGGTCAGCAGGCCAACTAATACCTTGGGATATTCCTCATCTTATGGGCAACGTTCAGAAGGTCTTACTTTAAAGGAAAATATCTTTTTTGAGTAGCTACGTTCTTCCATCGTCGCGATCGAAATAGTGCTAGTTTCTCGCAGCGCGAAAGGTCAGCCCTGTTTTCGACCGACGCCTTTAGTTACGCCCCAACTTGAACTGGCGCAAATTCCTCAGGCGCAGGAGCCAAATACCTCGATCGCCGTCAATATGTAACGTAACGAGTCGTAAACTGCCCGACTGGGGACAGCTCGACTTCAAGGCGAATTTTTTATAACGCCATGTTCTTAACCCATTTATCGTAAGGTTAATGATTTCCGCCGAAAGGTTGCGTGAGCATAGCTGACTTAAGGAAACAAAACGAGTTCGGATTTCATCTTCGGAATGGAAGCATGAGGCCAAGTGTGCGCGACGGAGGGGTGATGAAGAGAGATTATGCCGTGGGCGCCCATGTACGGAAGGTTACGTGGCTGCATGGAAGCCAAAATATCTTGATGTGAGCGCACCAGAAGAAATGCAGACTCTGGTGAATTTTATTACGCCAAAATACGCCGCAGATATATGAAACATCATCGAATATTGCTTAGAATAAACAGCTTACCTTGTCTGTCTGTACAGCATCCAGCCTGGATGACAGTTTGAACCGAAAGCCATCCACAAATCAGTACCTTTGCAGCGGGATGAGGTATCTAGGCAAGAAAAGGAGTGAGGTTGTTTACCATTGCTTTCCTTTATTCAGATTGCTATGCTTGGAAAACACGACCGTGCAAATACCGAAAAATAACCCTTTAAATGTCCGTTACCGTTTAAATAACTAGAAATCCAGAGATGGCCGTATGCGACCTAAACTTGCAGCTTTTATACTAATATTTTGCTGACTTTAATAACTCTTTGATTTCTAGCCACCCACTAAAGCCGAAAGATATTTTAACTCTTGATAGCAAATTTTCTTGAGATGAAATTTTTTGAGAATTGTGAGAAAATTCCATTTTCAACTCCGAAGTACGCTGCAGCTAATTTGTACATTATGAACTAATTACGATATCCGTTTAAAATTGATAAAAAGGAACGCCTCTTATTCTAAACGAGAATTTCTTTGGAATCAATCGTTATTGCAACCAGCAAAAAAGAGGATTTAAATCAGTTCTCCGAAATCTCCGAAAACTTATTAACTTTGAATTAAAGTATGGATTAATCACTTGATACCTATCGCTACCTTCTGAACAATTACAGCTGATAATCCATGATTGGCAGATATTTAGTACAGTCAATGCCACTGATATAATTTCATAGCTTTATATCGCTTCGTTGAATCACAATGTAATAAACGGAACCTTATCGTGCAGGCATTGGAATTTCTGCCGTGTCGTGCAAGCATTGGAACTGTTTACTTCAAATAACAGCAGATGAGAGAAAATTACGGGAAATCCTTTGCTTGACGAAATATAATATGAAAAGCGAAATTTATAAGAAAATTGACCTTACTGAGCCAAGGACAAGATTAATGTAGAGAAGTAATTAAGATGAATGAGAAAATTAAATGGTGATGGTTTAGCGAAGTGTGCATAGTTTACCATTACAGTTTGGCCTCATGATGTAACCGACTGAGAATGTAGCTTGTGTATGCAAATATTACTATTAAAATACGATGTTTGAAACAAATTTCCCAATTATTCCCTTGAAAGCAACCTTAAACCTCGAAAAAATGTCTAAATCGAACAATCTAATTTCGATTTTGGCAGCTAAAGCTTAGCAATCGTTCATAGTCTATCTTTTCCTCGATCGGTGCTTACCTCTGCAATGTTACGCCTCGAGTGTAATTGGTTGTATATAGAACAACTGTGTATTTTATGTTTCGAAAGTCTCATCTAAAAGGTTTCATTAGGTGCTTTCAAAAATGAGAGATTGAAACTTGCCAATCGTTCGGATCTGAGATTCGTGAATTAAATGTGGTTTTTTGGCAATCTTTGAGTTCATCGTGACACTAAAATGCATCGCGTGCTATCAAAAGTGGCAATAGAGGGGAAAGTTTGAAATCAACTTCACAGAGGGATGGGAGGAAAAGGAAGGTTGTAATGAAGGCGGCTGAAACAAGGAAAGCAATCTCAAGGGACCTCCAACTAAACGGCAAGGAAAGCTAAATAAGAAATTGCTGAATGAAAGTATGTACCATTCTCCGCAATGGTCTTTCGGTCCAAATAACCAACTAATTTTACTCTGATTTATGCATGTTTCAGAGAAATTTCCCCCAAACAATGTCCTCTAAGATATTTAATAGATCTTCTTTTTTATTTATCGTTATACTAACCTGCTGCAGACTGACGCTGGATCAGTTGAAAACGTTAAATCGTACCATATTTAACAACTCAAACTATAATACCAAGTTCTACAAATATAAATAAAATCATTATGTTATGTATATATACCCCGTAAACGAGCTGCAATTATTTACAAAATACACACATTTCCAATTAAAATAGCTATAATTATATATTGATCTAAAAAAATACAGAAACTATGTACATTTAACAATCAACACTAATATTTTCTCAAAATCCTTAAATATATTAATAAAGAATACTGTACATAAACTACATTTCCCTCCAACTACAATATAAAATGAAAAGCACTGTTAAATAGCTATAATTATTCATATGAATTTGAAATTATATTGAAACAACATTAACACCACTTGTCAATAAAGTGGATAATTAGAATATATGAGTGAGTTAGAGAATCTTTATATTATTTCCTTATCTCTCTTGTTATGTAATATTCCAAGGAGTATCTTTTGATAATGCTTTGGATGTGGACTTTTCGTTCTGATAGATCAGTCTTTCTTTAATAAAATGGATAATTCGGTTCAATTTGAGCTCATTTCTCTTTCTCTAGAACGTAAGTTGGAAAAGGCAGTGACATAATACAATCACTTGTGATATTTAAATTTTTTAATGATTTTTAACGCAACTTAAATGTTTTTTTTATTTTACTTTAAAAGACCAGTAGTAAACACTATCTAATATATATAGATATCTGCGAACGCTCCGATTCGCATTTATTACAAATTCCATCTACAACGAAGCCACTTTCAACTGTGCTTGATTGAAAACGGAAGACTTCGTTAGAAGTAACTTAGCATTTGGCGACTTATATCATCCGCGAAGAAAGTCCTTATGTAACTAATCACACAGTAATCACCTTTATCGACTTTTGTATTCTACGCGTTTATTTTTATGATACATAAAAATTCCTTCTTTCCGATTTTTATCTTCCCTCCTGAATACGCAGTGACATCCCTTCTTATAGCTGATGCGGTAATTGTATGTTTGGATTCTCATCGTTATTAAGGAGTAAAATGTAAGTCGTCATCTTGGTTTGAAAGGTAACTAAAGTTGAAAATTTAGCGAAAGACTCACGAGCAACAATTTGGCATTAATTTGATAAAATTTTGAAATCTTCGCTCCCATTATAGTAGAATTAGACTCCTCAACTGCTTCGGTTGACGACATTGCATTGGAAAGTAATCGCTAAGATCTGATTTAAAGAGAAAACAAATCTTAAAGCTTACCTGAAAGTGCGAGAAAGTATTTCTTACAGATTGATATTTTTGTTGACTGAGGTCATCACTCATAACAGATTATGCGTTTCATTATTTGGAGGACTAAAAATCATTTCCATCTGATTGATTTTCTGGTCGTAGGAAACGTCTACCTACTTCAGCTATCCCAGTATGAAGTTTATCGAAAGACAATATTTACTTTCCTTCTCTAAACCGACAGAAACTTGAAAGCGTTGTTGCTGACCCATGACCTTATCGCCGGAAGGTAGAGAGGCATCGCTGCAGCATCTGCATTCCACTCCGAGAAACTGTCGTGCATTACCAATCGTTGCCACATCGTTTACAACGCAAATGAGAGAATGAATCTCGAAAGAAAGTTTTAAACGGTAGACCACAAATAGTAATTAGATAAAACCTGACTCAACCTTCTCTCGTTTTATGAAGCTTAATATCATAGGCCGAAGTAGATAATTTTCAGTTATATTTAACAACGGATGAAAGAAAGTGTATCTTTATTTACAATCGCCTCACAATGTCTTGTTGATGGCTGTAATAACATGAAAACTGCTTGGGTTTGAGTGAAGCCGAGTAGTGGCATTCATTGTAGACTCATTATTGATCACTATGTAAAGTTTTACTCATACAGTCATTGTGGTGTTCTTAAAGTGGGTTTGTCCATCTCCTCTTGCATTCTAGCTCAGGGAGGAAATGAAGAACAAACTACCTCACTCCTCTCTTTGTCTAGTAAGCATCATCAAGTATTTTACTAGAAAATGGTGGAAAGGATGTGAAATTTTCCAACCTTCGACCCGATACATATACAGGTGGACAAAATCAAAGGCATTAAAAATACATCCTCCAGGTGTTCATAAGTTCGTCTTCATATGTATGTATGTATTTTGCCGAAACGCTATTGCTTGTTGAGCGCAACGAGAACCATTTCTTTTTTTCAGATCGGTTGCTTACAGTTGTATTTCGTAAGCGATATGTCTATATCTCTCGAAGTAATCTCTAATTTTGCAGAACTAAGCGCTCTTCGAAGAATAACCTGCGAACAACTTACGACAAATGGCGGAATGTATTAAATACACGCTCAGTCGTTGCCGAGTTTACTATTTGCGTTAAATTAAATTATCAACGGCGGATTATGGAACATTTTTCTTAATTTTTCAGGCATTGATCACGCATCTTACATAATAAATACGAAATAAAACTCTGCATCCGATGAGCATGCTGTGGATAACTATTTTACGTAACGATTAAAAGGCACGCGTAACTGAAATGACGACGAATAAAACTTGCAAAATAAGTGTCTGGAACTCAGTCAACCAAACCTGTCCTATCAAGCATCACCTCACAAAATGGAAAGTTATTTTGGGAGAAACTTTATCATAAATAAAATATTCATAACTGTAGAGGAGTTTCCAAACATTGGAACTCGCATAGCCTAAGGGGTGTTATGCGACATATTTACAAATATTCGTCAAGAGATTGAGTAAGAGAGAATTGTTCTCATCGGAACTAAATGGAATTTTTCTATGTTCTCGCTTAAAAATTCCCGCTGTTGGATAATTGCCGTTAAAAATATTTTTCTTTGTTCACGTGTTTGATTGGACGTGGACATTAAAGCAGCTTCCTTCAATTGTTTTTCTTCGCGACAAATCTATTGGTAAACTCTTAGTTCGTAGCCAACTAATGTACGTTTTAAGCTACGTTAATTATGTTGTAAAGAAAAGCATATTGGTAAAACGAGGTTATACGAATAATTATTCCACTGTCCTACAATTCCTACTGTGCAACATCAATCAAACAAGTTAATATTGTTTTCTCAATTCCTAAGTAATAAAACACCATCCAACCTTAGGGAAAACAAACTACGATATACCATATACATGGAAATCTTAGGTGTCATGCAAACGCCTATAATTTACTAACAGGTCGCAGGTGTGCCGTGGCATACCGGGTTGGGGTGCACTGCGTTTAAAGAAAAATAAAATAATTTTCTCCCCAGATTCCGTTACTTCTTCGAAGTTATTATGTTTCGCTCGCTCTTTAGTCAATCACGTGCTCGTTTGATCTTTTGAAACGGGCTTTTTGAAGCATGGAAGAGTAGATATTTTCCCGGAGCGTGACCGTCGCTCGTTTGGCCTTTGAAAGGTTACCTCCGCTTCACTTTCATTCGTTTGTCTCCTTTCCAATGCCTCCTTCATCTTTCTCCTCTTCTGTCCCTTTTTTTTGTCACGCATTCCATAGCCTTGGAAGTAATCTTCCAACGAGTATCACTTGTTTAATGAGATTTACAAATCTTTCCACATGCAGTAACAGAAGTACCAACTCCAAAAACTGAATATTCAAAGCACGTAAGGGGCTACTTACCAGTAGAACGAACAAGTGAGAAAAGCATGTTTTTTTATTTTCGAGAGACAAAAAATATAGTAAACCCCGAAGAAGTAGACTATGTGAATATGTTTTACATGAGTGGGACTCGAACCACGACCTTCCACTTTCCTCAAGTGGATGCTCAAAGCCGATCAAGCTGTACTGCCTGACATCATTCATAGGAAAGCTATATCGGCAAAGTGACTGGGGGCTGTACCCACTATCTCTGTGACGATCGCTGCAAAGTTGTACCCAAATTCCTTTCCACGGCGATTTTTTTTCCGCATGCGTTCGTGATCTTGCGGATGGTAGCCCTTCAACATAACAGCTTGAGAACCTCCTACGCCGTTGTATGATGGTGAGATTACGTAGCAGTCAAAAATAAAAATTATTGTTATATTAATATGTAGGATTATGAAGAAATTTTACATTCAGATTCGGAACTTCAATAACTACGTGAAAGGAACTCAGACAGCCTCTCTAAAGGTGTTGCATGGCGGATACAATCGGAATAGTACACTTCAGCATAACTCATGCGCAAGCTAGCGAGTCGATATCTATGAAATCTGGCGTTTTGTATTACGATTTTGGGAAGGCGGCTTGTTTAATCATTGGTCTACAGCACGGAAATAGACGGAAAGGAAAAACCCAAACTTCAGCGTTTTCGTTCAGCGTTAACGCTAGGTGTCACACCGAAATTTAGCCAATTAATGAAAAAAAACGGACTTATGGATCGCTTATACGAAATATTGAGTTTTGCTTCCAAAAAGAAATAATGATGTACTGTCCACAGGTTATATATTGCTTTCTTAGTAACGTACGCCATAGGGAAAATAGCCACTCTGCTGAAAGAGTTTTACGGATTTGTTAAGAGCCATATCAATCAAAAATTTAGAAAATATAGCGTTTCATAGGCGCCATATTCTAATTGTCAATTTCGCAGCCTTCCAGTCAAGTTAAGTCCATTAGCAATGACAAATATGACAAGTCTATCATCCATAAATATACTGAAAGAGCTAAAACGCTCAATTAAATATGTTTCTTAATTTAGATGCAATTACAAAGAATTTCAATCATTGGTTGACAATGTAAACATCTTCAGAATATCTGAAAATATTGGCTATGCCGTGTGACGAAAAAAATGCGTTTCGAAGCATTTAAAGTGTTGGGGTGACGGAAAAATCGCGTTTAATGCTGTGTCAGAGCACGGAATCGTAACAGTGGAAAGAGAACGTATCAAGGGGAACAATATGAGAAAAATCGAAATTGTTTTCCTATCGATATTTCTATGGTATGGCGTAGATTGGCAAGTACCGAAGTGTTAACTCTCGGTGCAGACATTAAACTTGCCTTCCGCGATCTATTGTTCACTTGCCTCAGATGAATTCGCTGAGTTTTCTCGAGAGTCGGAAATAATGATTTCGCACTCTTCGGCTGCCAAAGAATCGCACTTTCCCTCTCGTGAGTCTGTAAGTGGAGATGACGAAACATCCAATGGAATTGGTTCTGCAAGGACGTCTTAACTGCACTTTGCTCCTCAGTAACAGCCTCAATCCTCTATTCGCTGAATCGCCATCCATCGACGCGGAAACATTTCGCGGAATATCTGTACTTTTCGCATTTGCTCGGTATTATTTCCGGTACTGGAGTGCTAACGCTATGCCGCCCGTCGTATTTGTGTGCAACTAACGCTAAGACAATAACAACGCCATTATCATCGCATCGTATTTATCATCGCCACGTTGGTAGAAAGCCACGATATAGTGAGCTGTAAATATATAACTTCATCAGAAATGCACAAGTATTGACTGTTAGATTACAAAGTATTGCATACTGTATTGTATACCTTAAGATAATAAGGGTTATTTTTGTCAAAGTTTATTAGTTTAATTATCTACTTCGACATCGATGTAGTATAAATGTAGATGTAATATGGAACTTTTTTACCCGTAGTTAACTCAAAAGATATTAATATACCAGATAATTGCATTTCGTATTTTCCTATATTAAATGGCGTCCGCAAAGTAAGGTTTGTCATATTGTTTACTTCAGTTTGATATACTATATACTATATGATACGAAAGTATGTATCCGTTATCCTTGGTTACTTGTAGTAGCAAGTATTTGCGTACATTTCTCCTTGCCTTTATGATTATTTTCGTCAATATACCCTGTTTACACGAGTAAGTGTATTGCAACACGAGTCGAGATATGTGAGATATGATAATTTCTATTCACCATTTTCCTAGGTAAAAAAATTGTACCTTTGTTAAAGTAAAATTTCACACTACTTGTTGATAACTCTCCGAGTTTTCTAAAGAGCATAACTTAGCGGGCACAAAAAACAACCATCGTGATTTAACTAGACGGAGACTCAATCGAAGGTAGTCGAATCAATATGGTAGATCCTCCCACCTCCTCCAAACGGAACAAAAGCATCATCTACACTTTTTTAATTTAATTAAAAATTTTAAAATTTGCGATATAATGTGAAAGAAGGCGGCAGTTTTGCTGACATATCCCTATCCACTCACGAGAACTCGATTGCAAAACTGAATGTTTGTGCGCAGAAATCTTCCACTCACGACATTCAAGCATTAATTTCAAAGCGGAACAGTTTCTATCGGCTGAATCTATTCTTGAGCCAATATCAAAGAGCACTCGGGAGAAGGAAATTAAATGCCTGCAGCTGCTCGACTACTGTGGCTATCTAGTTATGCACAAGCATCGTTGGAATACCTTTTTCCAGCTCTAAAAAGGTTCGCATTAAAATATTGTGTATCACACCCGTATCTAGTCGTCACAGATTACTTATTAGTTACAAAAAATTTTTGATGGAATCCCAGGCGTTGAAATCCCAGGCAATAACATGGAAATATCGTGTTTTGGACATCGAATCATGTTTCAATCGTTGAGTATTTGATAATAGAATGTATACCGATCATATGTCTTGTTGTGAATCTCTTGAGACGTTTTCGTAGAGAGTCAGGTGTTTCTTCAATGTAAGCACAGGCGATAGAAGTGCTAGAGAAACCGAAAGAAATGTAAGCGCATGAAGTGAACCTCCACGAAAGTGCATTCCGTGGCCTACGCCCAATAATTATTAACAGCGAGAGCAAGGAAAAGCAACGGTATTCAAGGAGAGATTTATTCACTCATTTCCACATCCTTCACTCCGGCTCGTTTATATGCGATGACAAAACGTTCGCTAACCTATTCCTACGCTTTCTAGGATAGAAAATTTAGATATTTGGCGAATGGGCTTATCTTCGTACGCTATAACCGATACTTTTTTCATGAAATGACCAGTTATTTGGAATAATTACTTATTTATTATTTTCACGATAATTAATTGTTTTTTTAAAAGGGAAAGGAAGAAAATTCAGAAATCAGTTCAAGCCATCTTGTTTTGCATGCATTTAGATTAAAAAAATTAAATTAACACGATTATGTTCGGAAGCAACAAAAACAAATTAAAAGCAAAGGTAACACTTAAAAAAGCTGCATATTTACAACCCTCCGTCCGAATCGGTCATTACTCCAACGATATTAGGTGAAAATCATTACGACAGGAGAAAAACATTCCGAAAAACTGATTTCACGAGGTATGGTACCGAATTTCATGCGATGGTAACCCAAGATCCAATTAATAATGGAAATCATTGATTATCGCGGAGAAGTGGTGTAGTAATATCGTTGTTGAGAAATAGTTTTTCAATTTGGTCGTCGACTGCGTTGTTTTCTGTGATCTGTTTAGCTGTGAATTGAGCATTGCATCTCGTACTTGTGATGCATTTCGTTCTTTCAAAAACTTCACGTCCAGCAAATTAATGTTGCTTGAATTGTACGGTTCGTGGTGAAAGTATTCCAAAGTCGACTCTTTGTTGTACATATTTCCAATCTCTATTTTGGGGATAATACACAATCGTGAAGATGCATTTCTACAAAACTTTGACGTGGAAAATTATTGTTAAATTAACAGTTTGGTAATCCATTTTATCAGTGTAATCCCTTCTGTCAACAAAAACTTTCCAACCATATTTATTATCTGCGCGAAGTATTTTGCAATTTTACTGGATGGCTATAATCAATAAAGTAAAATTCTGGCAAAAGTACGTGTTATAACATTTTAGCACCGATCAGGCGAAACTGTTTTCCGTCATGAAACGCATTAAGTCGTAATTGAAGCCACTTTCAAAATTTGGAAATATACTAAAGTGCAACTTGTTCTGATAGCAGGAATCAGCTCAGAAAAAAATTGAATAACTCTCCACAACTCTTGGAATGAAATGGGAAGGTGCCCTGAAGATGAGACATCTGTCGAAACCGGTCACTTAGTAAAATTCTGTGTTAGAGCGTAGAGGTTTTTTCTTACTCATTCATCAAGGGTGTCAAATAAAGGCCTCAGAACCGGATTAAGACATTAAGAAAGTGAGGCAACTGCCAAAGGGAGAAGAAATAATGGGTGGGTCGATTCTTAAAATTCGGGATTGTATTAACTCTTCTATCCAAAATGTTTGAAATTTACATCTACATCTACATAACCCTACAATACCTTGCAAGCCGCCTTTCGGCATGTGTTTATGAAAAACACCAAGCGTTTGAGAGACCTCTTTAGCTTATTGTTATCTCGTAGGTATCGTTCGCGGAAAGAATGAGTCCCTAAAATAACTTGACTTCGCATAGATTTCTATTATCATATTCGCTCATTGTCGGATCGGCCGAAACAGAAGAGGGGTTGCATGATACCGATTAAGTCTTCTGCAAATGTTAATTAGATCTGTAACTGTAAGTAAAAGTCGCTAAATATAGTTTTGTTGGATTTAGTTGGACAGCTGGTGAAGTATTTCACATGTTAGCTCGCTATTTTATTCTTACAGCTGATGGATCATTACTTGTCAGAAATCGATGACGTGAACAGTTACATTTTAGCCGTACGAGAAGAAGCAATCGGTTAAGACATCCATTTCTTTACAAATACGGGGTATCCAAAAAGTAAATGCCGATGTAAATGTTGAAATACTTGCAGGAAGAGAGTTAGCTAACCATTGAGAAGCCGGAAGTTGGTGCCTCAAGCTATCTGAAGCAGATATTGCAATATCCAAGTGTACGATATAGGTATATGATACCTGATGACTTCCTAGCCCTAAGGGTCGCATGTCTCGTCGTATCGGTCTTTCAAGTGATGGAAAAACCTGCACATATCTTCAAGGACATGCTCCGTTATTTAACGTTTTCGGCTCAGGCACTTCATTGTCCTTCGTCTGTGACCGCTTACTTCCCGAATTCTCTTCAGGGCCAACTGAAAAATGTTTTCGATCAAGTTCCATAGAAATTACGGAAGCATTCGAATTAATGTAGAGCTGCTATGGACATTTGTCGCTAGGGGGGTAATAAACGGACAAAGGCAAGTAAATTAACAGGTTGCTAAAGTAAACAAATAGATCAAGGCATTGAAACTCGATTTTTTGATCTGGTTTCGCCATCCCTGAGCTAAGGAACCCATCTTAACAACTTAATCAGGAATAAAATTGATGAAAATGACAGGGGGGTCGCGAGTCGCGAGGGTCGCACCTTCAGTTCCAGGATTTAAGGACGTTGGCTCTATGAATTCTTCTTTCGCGGAAAAAGCTGATCTAATAAGATATCGGTTACCAGGTCAAGGTCTACTTGCCGCTGTCCTGAGATCGCCGAAAAGATTGACATTATTAAGGTTTTCCATGAGTTCCGACATTGGATATATTAAGATATATCCAATAAATCTTCCTGACGTTTATAAGTGGTCACTTGGAATTCAAAGATTAACACGATCGTCTTCCGAAGTACGAGAATTCCATTCTCCTGATGCTGGTTTTTGGTTTTCTTCTAACTCGCATTCCACTTTTCATCTCATATTAAAAATATTGTTTTTACCTTTCTCATCTTCATTTATTTCCTCCTACGAGCTCATATCTTATTCATAGAGAATAAATCACAAGGACGGTTTAAGAATGGTATGACATAAGAAGTTGTGCTGCTAGGAACGTGCCCTGGAACATTTTCCTTACGGAAAGCTGATTAATTTTTCTAGCTCTTTCTTTCGGTGCCACATTTTTGTAGTTACACTGAGATTAAATGAATCAATGTGAACTGGAGTTAAAAAATTACTAGGATAAAGGAAAGGAAGGTAACTTAGTAGGTTGAAAACCTACGTAATTTACTTCAAAACATTTAGCAACTAGCCTCTTAATCCAAGAAAAGCGATCGGGAGAAATTCAATATACCGGCAATTGCGTGAGTAAATACTTTTAAGTCGTCCTTATTGACATTGATTGATGAACGCATTAAGTAAATAATTTTATATCAATGTGGAAGTTTTACTGACAGTTAAAGTGTGCTTTTACTCATTTTCATCGATTAAAAATTATTTTAAATTCCCGAACTGTTGTAAGCGAGAATACGTTCTGACGGTTTCAATACTTATGAAACGAAAAATAGGTTAGAAACTTTGATATCTGTTTTCATTTCGCTAAAAGATGAGCTTTATCAACCCAGTCGAAGATATGCAAGAGCTGATGCAGCAGAAGAAATCAAATTAGTACGATTTATAATCGTTTGATTGATTGATTTTTCGTTCTCAACTGGTAATCACTACGCTAGTAACCGAGCCAACTCAAAAATTAGAACACGATTTACTTTCTCCCTTTCATAATGTTTTTTCGGACTAAAAACTACCTCAGTCAGTTTGGTATAACTTTGAGTTTAGTTATAGTTTACGAGAGTTTTGAAGAAAAATGGGTACTCGTTTCATAGTGATATCGCTTACCGGTGGCAGTTCTAGAAACTTGACAAGAAGGAGCCAGGCTAGGGTTGCCTTATATAATAAAGAAATTAAAGATAACAATTATCCCCAAATACTTGCTAACGTGCCAGATTGTCACGAAAAATCTAACAGACAAAACGTTATTGTGAAACCTTTTGCTATTGCTTCCTAGTTTTGGTTCCTAGTCATGCTCCAATCAAATTGCATACTTGGAATCCTCAATGGGAGGGACAATCGCCAACATCGGCAATATTCTGAGAGGAATTATGATTACCCATCAACCAGTGGTTCTTAACCAGGGTTGTATTTACCTCTGGTGGTACAAGTCTTACGTACAGTTGTAACTCGACGTATGTATCGCTCTACAGAAGAACTTCTCGACAACTAACTTTTTTCTCATTCCATTTTGGCCTCTAGATATGAACTTAATATACGAACCGAAAAAACCGGAAAGATATAATTTATCATATAATGGTACAACGTTTTTAAGTTAATAACCGGAATTAATCAAGTTCGTGAGTGATGGTGCCACCGTAGTTACACGGACAAGTAAGTAAATGATCAATTGTTATGAGTTTTCTTAGGAGCTTATTTCATTAATTAAATTTTCCTTTATTGTTTTAAAGTGCAGAGATCCCAATTTTCCTTCGTCATGGTCAATAAAAAATCATAATTTTGCAAGGGAAAATACTTTGAGAATTCAGGAGAAGCCAGCAGCTGAAAAGGTTAACAACCACGATTCTAGACAGACATATTATCGAGGTTCGCAATCTCCAAAAAAACTTCCCGAGCCTCGTCGACGACCGAATGGACGGCATCCCCACGGGCGAAAGGCGAAAGATTGATCAAACGACGTAGACAGGAAGGGTGCCACTGAGCCGGAAGCTGAGAACCGCCCATGAGGTGCCGGAAGGTGGCGAAACGCTTGCCCAAGACGGGGCTTAACGACCAGAATTGGGAAATAAATATCTTCGGGTCAGATACGCGAACGAAATCGCGAGTGGAGAAAAGAAGGGGCAGCGGTAGGAAGAGGGATTTTTTCGGGGCGGTTCTCTTTCTCTGTGTCGCAAGTCGCGACCGGTTACGTGATGAGATGAGACGTGACGCAACTTGATCACGGTATGCGCCGTCAACACGACATACTCGGCGAGATGGGCTTGGTGATGAGCACGTATTAAGGATTATGTCCACCCTCTTACCACTTTCTCACCTGTCTCTCGGTGAAAACATTCTTTGGCTCGAAGCGGCAATTTTCGGTTGCGAGCATCAAAATCAGGTCGTGAATTGAGGTCCGATGAGGACTGCATTCCGGAGGCTCTGAGGCAAAACTATTCTCCCATGGCAACAAATTATTTACAACGCCACGAGAAGGATTCTTTAGCATTTCACCGTATTCCAAAATATCATATTTGACACATAGACTTAAAATATATCAGAGTTCTATGATATTTAGATCTCTTAGCACTGCAATGTTGAAATATATTAACTGAATACTATGGAATATGACAAATAGATTCCGCATTCACTCTGTGGAATTCCATATTTGGAAGAAAAATAAAAACACTAAAATTCCATATAAATCCCGTGGAATTTCTTTAACTGTTTTTATTTTCCGCCTGGATTAATATGATGTCCAAGAAAATATGAGTGGCTTTACTTCTTTCTATATTTCAATAAAAAAACGTCTATTAAGATCACATAAGAGTAATAATCGTAATAACACATCTAATGCATTGAAACTCATCATTGACTTGGTCAATGTTTAAATTTATATGCGTTAAGTGACTTAATATGTTAAATGTATGCGTAATAAATCGAATAAAAATTAATCTTCTTCAAGAGAAATGTTTGTTCCTCTGCTAAATGTTATTTTCGCTCTATAATACTATTTAAATCTGGTACGAAGGCTTTCGCTGCACATAGTATATACAATGTTGGTTCTCGGGAACGCAGCGGTGGTCATTTTCATATGACTATGACTATTTCCCGAGAACCAACATTGTAAATACTATTTAAAGTTTGCCTTTAAGTCCCTAATAAACCATTAATGATGAAAAGAATAATACAACACTTATACATGTCTTATTCTTTTCATAATGAATAGCTACCACAAAGTCGAGGCCGTAGTAATATATTTTGAAACATTAATGCTTTTTATCTCAATCTCTAACATTTTTTTCCTCATCCATAATTTTGTCAGGGAAATTTTTGTATCGAAACTTATCGTTCCCGAGACAATTTTTGATATCCTGAAATACTTTCAGCTCTTTTCTTTCTACTGAAATCAAAGATCCTTCGACTGACAAATATGACTGTCAAGATGCGGGAAAGATTATTTTTCAACATGATCCAAAGAGCAAGAGTTGCAAATTTTTCTGATCTAATGCGAGTGAGATGCTGTCTCAAATTTGTTACCAGAAATATTCCTGCTGCAAGTTCATTTGCGCATATAACCACTGCTCGCCAATAGATGTAATTCACTGGATCACATATTAACCTAAATTTGTAGGAAAAATTTGCCGTGTATTTCTGTGTTAAGCAACACCACCTGGTCAAGCTTGCTTTAGTGTATATTTATTTAATATTTATAAGCAATTATAAAAATTGAATTTCCTATTTCTTAACTCGTCTAAAATACTAATAACGAATTTGTCATTATAACCAAGTCAAGAATCGAACTCGGAATAGTTATGTAGATTATAGGCGAAGTGGATTGCAGACGTTGAAACTGGAGAATCATCTCATATCTTCTATCTATTCACCAAATCCTGTAACATCACTGTTTTCCGGTCATCTAATAGTATGGAGGATAGAAAAAAATACCTTCTTACTCTCTTCTGTGAAATAAAACTAAGCATTTTCGTAAGAAGTGATTTATTCCATATACCATTTATATCACGATGTTTTTTTGCCAAAAATCCCTGCCGCAAATCAAAACTTAACATATAACTACCATCTCCATTGTGTTACCCCATTGCTCTTCTCTACTAATATCTCAGTTCTCATAAAAAATTATTTAAAAGTGTTTAAGTTAAAAAAGTGTTTAAAATCTAAAAAGAAATAAATGGGTTTGGACTTGGAATGTATTCCATAATCCTATTAAACAGTTACGGTTTCAGTTCCTAAACGTATTCTCATCTGTCGACTTTTTTGACCTCTATTCCAACAATGATAATACGTCATTATTAGGGTGTTATTGACGCTTATTAGCCTCTTGTTACACCCATAAATTCATCAAAAGGATTTGAAAGAAAGGAATAGCGTTTGGGAGCTGAACAAAAAAGAAAAGCAGCAAAAGGAAAGAAATATTTGGCGGTTAAGAAAACGCAATTTTACAGTTAATCCCATCACCTATATGTGCATCTACAGGAGATGAATGGACCTCAAATTTATTTCCCTATTCTATTATTGTTGAGTGTAGTCCAGAAGAAATGAGTCTTAGAAGCGACTTGTCCTAACATTTACTTCCCTAATTCTTCTCGCTGTGTTTGATCGGCGATGTAACGAGGTGGATGAATACTACGTATTCCGTCATTTAATTATCCCTGATTTGATTAAGTTTAACCTAAATCTTAATCCCATTTTTTCTTGCACTATATGGAGAAGTTGTTTGGTAACACTTGTCGTTTTGTCGCGACCCTTCAAATCGAAGGATATTTCAAACTCCACGTCAATCACAACATAAAGTAACATTTAAACGTCGTCACGAATCATAAGTTCAATACCGTGACTTTTTTAAGGCGTTAATGCCACTTTCCGATATCAAGGCCCGAGGAGCTATTGATTTCTGTGCTCCTAGGCAGTCGCCTCTTTTTGCTCGCCGTCTGAAGGCGACCCTGCTCTTAGAAAAAGCAGAGATGCTCGTCCGGAAACCTCTCGGGTGCAGGCCCGAGGCTGCAGCCGATGTTTTCTGGGGCAGAGCGACCTCGGTGCTGCAGTGAGTTGTCCTTGTACTCCGATCGGCTTTAATACTTCTGCTATTGGATGCCCAAATCGCCGACTGATCCTCGGCCTCGCCCCACTTGAAAAATTGAAGGACGCTTCCCAGGCGGTGCAATTAGCCGCCACTCGAAATTTGCTTGAGGTGAGACACAAGATAGGGAGGGAGGATGGCGAATACCAGCGCTTGCGAATAAGATTTCCGAATTCCAAAATTAGAAGCAGACGGAAACCACCAAGGGCAGAAAATTATCCAGAGGGTCCTCAGGAGAAAAACGACGCTGGGACATGGTGTTTTGGAATCGCAAAGTTACATCAACGAGGTCATACATATAGGGCAATTTCCTGCAAAGTCAATGGTCTAATATATAGGTGTGGAATACGGACAATCAGAGATAAATGAAAGGCAATATTGAAGCAGATGGACGGTAATATTCGGAAATATGATAGGAAAGGGTTGTGTAGAAAGGGAAAAATTTAGAAATACGAACGGGAGTAAATGAGGGTTGGACGTTTACAAATGACACCAAAGAAGAACGTTAAACTCCTAAGAACGTGTATGATAAAAGTGGATCTTCGAGAAGTATATCTCAAAAAAGAAGAGAATCCAGGATCAATGACTCAATGACAGGATAAGAGCAATATTATAGGGTTAGGAGTGAAAGAATGCAGGAACGAGAGGAAAAGGGAAGGAAATGCCTTAAGTTTATGAATAAAATAATTTTTACTCAAAAAAGGTGGAATTATTTTGACTAAAGAGATTTTAGATACATAAAACAAAGTGTTTTAGATGTTTCCTTGGTTCATTTTAAGTTATAGTCAATTTAAAACAACACTCTTCATATTATTTTTGCTTATAGTTTACTCTACTGATAATTTACCTCTTGGAGTACTTTAGGTATTTTGTACAAATATTTATAAACGTAAAACCTTTTCTCACCGATGAAGTTTTCAGAGATTGTCTTTTAACTTATCATTATTCTATCAAATCTTGAATTAAAAGAATTAAATTTATGGTAGTTGCACCTGATACAATGTTCCATTTCCAAGAAATGCTTGCTCACAACGGAATCTGTTTTGGTTGTCATAATTATTTTTCTTATACAATGTATAGAGATATAACTTTTTTTACATTCGTGCCTTAAATGCCAAGTGACATTGGAGTTAACATGTTAGCTTAGCAAAACTGAGGTCTCGGGATCGAATCTCGGAAAGGGCATGTCAATTATTGGTGTAGTTTGTTTACCGGCTAAGCGGTACTAGTAGTCTTGAATGGTTAAAATTTGACCGATGTATTTATCATGATGAAATATATTTAAATCAGAAAAAAAGTTGGGGGAAGGCCACTCTCGGTGCGAAACCATTTATTTTGATTGGTACAATCGAAATGTTAAGAGTTTTCTTTTTCATGTACATAATCGGATGATAAATTTTAGCCGTTGATTCCGAATTAATTCCTATTATTTTTAAAGTTAAGATATAATTTAGTTTCTCAATAATGTAAATGGATGAAGATAAAAATTTGGAGGATAAGCGCTATATTTTGCGTAGGGAAATTCATTCTTTTACCCCGCATAGCTTCACTACACTCACAACTCTCACTTTGAATAGGCTAGCGTTTATCAGTGGCGGACTCAGATTTTACTATTATATAATACATTAAAATTTAACACCTTCCTGGAATTTTCCATTCTTACTCACATGCTCCTAACGTCTTAAAACAGATTGGCCTTTTACCCATCTCCCCTTCTTTTAGACGTTTTCTCATGGTTGCTGTATGTGGCTTGGAACTACATTTCTCTTTGGCATACTTTATGTTTCAATGAAAAGATCTATGAACAATATACGTGCAGAACTCGGACAAATGTATCGGTTATTATCATACCGAGAATCGGCTCAACTTCCATATTTTTCTCACTTTTTTCACGTTTCCTATTCATTCCTTCAATCATATACCTCAATACGTGCCTTGCGTCTGTGTTCTTTAGTAACTCAACAAGTGATTTATTCACTTCCTATCACTATTACGTTTTAAATCCTATATAATTCAATCGAAATTGAAGTAATGGACGGAGTATTTATGCCTATGGATTTTTAACGTCGGTTACCTCTTTCAAAGAAAGCATGGAAGAGCAATGACTACGAAATGAAAGGCATTGCTTGGCCTTTCGCTTCCCAAGCTTTCCTCCGTTTAGTTGTTCATCACTTGGCCTTAATTTCCTCCAATTTTAAATTCGATTATTTTCCCTGTATTTCCCACAGATGAGAGAAAGGTGAAAGCCATCGATGACACGAATGCGGAATTCTTCTCTCCAAATAGGGAAAAGGTGGTTCATTCGCCACCCGACCAGTGCCACGAGCTCTTCTTCAATTAAGCATTAATATCGCGGAAAAGTGTCGACCACCGGCGAATACGATGGGCAAAATCAAGGCGATATGCAGTAGGCTCCGGGAATTCCCGGAGCTTCAGTAAATGCCGGGAGACTATTTAAAGTTTAACTTAAACAACCATAGTTTATGACCAGTGTAAATGTGCAATCTGATCACAATCGAACTAGCTCCACCCAGAAATGAAATTTTTAATGATTTAGCGCGATAACTGCCAAAAATAATTAAAATTAGCTTATACTTGTCCTGAGAAAAAATTCCAAATATCTTGAAATAAAACATAATTTAAATTACACGGGAGAATTGCTGGCATTAAACTCTAAAAAAGTAATATGTCGCGAAATATGGAAAATTAGTGTGCGAACATAATTGAGTAAAATCGGAACTAAAAACCCCCAATCTGGGATGCGGGAGATTTTACAAACCATCGTCAAATTCCGGGAATTCCCCGAATTCTCCCACCGAATCCAGGAGAGTTGGTAACCCTACTCATACCTCAACTTTTATGCTGTCACAGCTGTAAACAAGAAAAAATAAATGGTAATTAAAAAATAAACACATTTTTACCCTTTACCAAAAGATAAATGAAAAATATTCCACTGCAAAGTGGAATATTTTTCATTTATCATATATACGGTAGCAGGAACACGTGATACAGAGGAGAATACTTTTTCGACCTAATGTTATTTTCAGAAATATATTAAGCAATTTCAATGTTTGAAGCTAACTGTGACAAACTTTCGATAATATTTGATTGTCTACAAGAGCTGATCACGTACGAGGAAGCAGTTGCCAATAAATGCGTGTGGAATTAAGGGAAGTCAAGGATTTGACCTTCAACCGGTGGTGTTGAAAAAGCTGCTGCCGGAAACTGAAATGAGTTCAGCTGACCATCGAATAACGGATCAAAGCAAAGCGAATTCTGTTGATCGAAGAGTGCCGTAATATAGACCTACAGGGTATGACCACCTTTATATTCCGGCCCGCGAAAATGTGCTGTTGACACAATTACACGTTAATTACGCGACTCGCTTTAGATCTTATTTGTCTGCTTTCTTTCACGATTCTTTCTCGCACTTTTTTTCCCTATTTTTATACATCTTTCACTTCAGGCACGTCCGCGAATCTTATCATACATTCCCTTCCATTCTTTATGCAAGGTGCTTCTTTTAACTTTTGCATCTGAAGCGGATATATCCATATCGGTCTGCATGGTAATATTCCGTCTGTGTTCCAATCTACGGACCTTTAAAACTTTTCCATGTAGATATGCTTTAAAGTAGCTATTCTCATAGTTTTCTGCTTGCTGGAGTGGTGTGATTACGAAGGCACGTTTCGATTTTTTCAAAGGCTGAAAACCAACTTTTTATGGCTGTCTTACATTTGAGTGATAATAACTAACTATTTAAATTTGTTAAATTAGGCATCGTATAATTTGTTACTAAACATTTAGAATTGCTTTTAATAGTATCAATTACTTTAACAAAACATTTATAACGTAGTAGTTTAATTTCCTTCTACACGTCTTGGGAACATTTATGAGTTATTGATTAATATGGTGTTAAAGATCACTGTATTTTTCATCAAATACACAAATGTACATGCCTTATGAATCTCAGTCGCGCCACTTTGGAATAAACAAACAAGTTTTGAATTGCAATACATAGTATTTCTGTAAATTACAATGAATGTTGGATAGACTCTTTTACATTACACAGTGACATAAGCAATGTATTATATTCTATGAATACATTATGCAGATTTACTCAACTAATATGAAATCCATTCTTGATACTGAAAACCAGAACAATTAGTTATTGCCAATTTATTAGCACAGTCTTATTGATGTCCCCCGTATGGATGAGGCCCTCGGCTAGCGCATATTGCGCCTAAACCCGCCCCTCTCATTGGGCAAATTTTAATGTGATGAGACCATTCTTACTGAGAAAAAAATCAGAAGAGTCCGTAGCCAGGACTTGAACCCAGATCTACCAATTGCCGGTCGGTTGCTCTAACCATTAAGCTATCACGACAGATACCTCGATTTTTCGATCAAACTAGAACAGAAGTCACAAAATCCAGAAAACCACCAAAAAAGGGATAGTTGAGCCTAACGCGCGTTTCGCACTCCCAGAGTGCATCTTCAGAGGCGTAATAGTGACTGACAGTGATCAGTCTCGGCTGTGGAGACAGTCAAGAAACAAAAGAAAGTCAACCAGCGGAGTCCAATAATCAGGACAATCTCTTAGATTTTGATAAGAGATTGTACTGTTTATTGGACGCTGGTTGACTTTCTTTTGTTTCTCGATTGTCTCCACAGCCGAGACTGATCACTGTCAGTCACTATTACGCCTCTGAAGATGCACTCTGGGAGTGCGAAACGCGCGTTAGGCTCAACTATCCCTTTTTGGTGGTTTTCTGGATTTTGCGACTTCTGTTACACTTTGCCACCAGCGGCACTCCATTTATTCGATCAAATTAGAGACTGCTTTCATCAAAGGATATCCTTGGCCCCTCTCATCAGTAGTATGATTGCAGCCATAAACAAGAGCGATGACAAAAGTAAATGAAAGATAAAGTAAAGGTTCTCTATCCTCTAAGAAAAAGAGAAATGAGGAACATTCTATTTGTTAAGATATGGTAATATGGACCGTATTTACGCTCTTCTCAATATTTTATAAAGCAATAACCTGCCGCTTAATAAAATCTATTATAAGATTTAGAAGTTTCTGGTCATATATTTTCCTCTAATTGTTTTTTTCCAACAGTGCGACTGATCGCGTTTTGAGAAGAACTATTAGTATAAATGTGTTGGATGCCTGAGTGAAATATTCAACATTTTACCTCCTCCGCGGTCCTCATTTGGCACGTTTGAGACCCCATGCTCTTCTTCAGAGAGGCAGGATAACATTCCATGGCATTTCGAGAGGAATGTTTTCACCGCAGTAAAATATCCGTTGAATGTGACGCGCTCAAAACTCTTCTCTCCCTCTCTCCTGGAACCTTTCGACCGAATTGGAACATTTCCACTGGAGCTGGCAGAAGGAGAAGGGCGCTCGTGCACGTCCTTGTCATCGCGCTCTTAAAAGTCAAGCGAGTCAGTCAAAGCGTCGAGTTGAATCGGTTGGTCGGGTTAATTCGGTCGATTAAGTCATCTGTTCTGGATTCCCAAAAGAAATACAGCTTCCATCTGTAGCCACCTAACCGCATATGACTGCTTTTACTATTATTTTGCGGCCACTTTAGGATAAGGAAGCTAATTAGTAATTGCTGCTATTTCTGGGGAAAGGAATTCCAAAATAATGTCTATGTTATATTGGCCTTTAAATGTGTAGGTTCTTTTTGTAGCACAGCAGATTGTTAGTAAAGATATTGATTGGGGAAGAATTGAAAGTCTAAATTGACTGGGACTAAAACACTATATATTTGCCGGGCGGATGCTCCAAGTAATTGAGCTACCTCGGTTCAACCATCTATGCTTCGTTTGAGGGACTTTTGATGGGATAAATGGCGAGATATCTACAGCTTGGTTGTCACAGAAATTTACGAAATGTTGATGTATCGGATTAAAGATATTTTCTAATTTACTGTCATTTTCTGCACCAAAAACTCCGAAACTGTCAAATTATTAACCTATTGTAGAATTGAATTAATTTGTTAATAGCTATTTATTTATTGCTCTCTTCGATATAAGCAAATATATTTCTGGGAGTATAACGACGGCATAAATCCCTTTCACTCTGATCCGTCCTCTGGAACATATTTTAATTACTACCCGTAGTAAGTTTCATACTTGTGCTTGTATATAAAACACTATTGTCAATTGAGCGTAAGTTTCGAAAAATAAATCCTAAGACGAATCCATTACGTTGACGAAACGTAATTCCCATCTATTGCACTTTTTCTTGATGGTTTCGATATTTGCTGTGAGTAGGATTCCAGCAAATATCTCTTGACATATGGTCACTATTTGATACTTCATAGTTATATTATTGTTAACGACAAATGCATTAATCGAAGCATTGATTATACTCAAGTAATTGCTTTTTAGTCGTCTTAAAGATTCAAAACAAATAAAACTTTAAAGGGTTATCAAATAAGATATCTGTATATAACTATAAGAGAATTCAAATATACGTGTATTTATCATCCCGAATATAATAAACTTCACAGAAATCCTCCGACGCACAAAGTAAACCGTTCATTGTAAATGAATTTGTTGACAGAAATTTTCATTTTTCGTCGATTACTGAGCATAATTTG
Organism: Ladona fulva; assembly: GCA_000376725.2. Taxonomy (NCBI): domain Eukaryota; kingdom Metazoa; phylum Arthropoda; class Insecta; order Odonata; family Libellulidae; genus Ladona; species Ladona fulva. The sequence continues at coordinate 3,475,563 of KZ308477.1, read as the reverse complement.
CTTCGTAAAATTGTATTATTTTCTTTTTTCTTCACTTATAATTCCCATCATTGTGCTGATTGCCGGATAAATTTCGTTGTATTAATAAAGAATGAAGAGTGAAGAGAGTGGCTTTTACCGTTTGAGTCACAATGCATTTTAGAAACTTTTGTCTTATTTTGCTATTATTTCGTGCATTATCATTAATAAATTTCGTGTCGTAATCATGCTAATACTTCTTATGGCTAGACGGATATTTATGTCGGCGTTAACAAGTTATACGAAGGTTCACGGTCCGAGGTAGCCAACAGATTGAACTGGGTCGATACAAACATTTGCACACAGAAGCATGATGTTAAGTATTTTAAAATTATTCACATTTATTGGCATAACTAATAAATTAATTATTAGCGTAAATAATATATTTGTATACAACTGCTGGAAGAAAGCTGGAGTATGATGTTCTACGTGGAGATGATGATGCTGGAGTATGTTTTACGCGAGTCTTCAGAGATGTAATTTTAATAACATGGTCACTACCGTAGATGGATAATAGGATGGGTTCAAAATTTAGTTTATCATTTTTCTTTGATATAATGGAAATAGTATTTGAAGTTAGGGTGTCGCAATTAGACGATGAATTAATGTCGATAATTCTACTGGCTGTTCTATCCCTGCTACACACCGATAGGAGGCGTGCAAGGGTATTTATATAGATGTAGAAGTACGGCTATGATAAAATCCCTTGGCTGGAATACACTCCAGGTGAGCAGATCTAATTACCGACGGAGGCTTTTCGAAAAATTTATCGGTTCGGCACTTTGAGACGAAATTGGAGACATTGTTCCAGTAAAAAACGACCTTCGAAATCGAAGAAGGATTACAAGGAATTATTCGCTAAGACAGAAAGTTACTTCGAGTCATTCTTTTGGCAGAGCATCAGAGACGATAATTGGGTCGATTAGGTAAGGTGGTACATCCTCTATCGTTCGCCACTCTCGGATCGCGGGGTATAAATCTAAATCAATGGAAATAAGTAAACGAATTTGAATTCGTGTCAAAGAGTAGGCATTAGCATTACGACCGGTTCGTCTTCGCCTAGTTATTTATAGTTAGAGATGGTAGTCGTACGCATCACTCAGCCGTAAACGAAAATCGAGAATGTGCCGCTCTCGAATTGAAAAGGAAGCAATTCCTCGCGGTGTTTTTCGAGTGAGAGCTCTCCATAAAATCACACCTTTCAAATTTCGGTCCGGTTAAAATTGGAGTCACGGTTGCGGAATCTTGGGTCTTGTTTGCGCCTTCCATTGCAAGAAAAGCAGCCGAAGAAAAGGAGAAAATGCCGCTTGATTTGGTCGTTTGCTCTCCTCCAAAAAAAAGGACACGTTCGAATGCTTTCATTTCGGAGCAAATGCCGGCATTCCTTCTGCGGTTCTTATCCAACGTCTATTTCGGCATCGATTGCTCATCCTCGCTAAACCTGTCGCTGAAAGCTTTTCGATCCATTCCGTATCTTGTTTCTTTAATGGGTGGTTAAGTCGAATATTCGATAAAGTGTAAGTTTACGTAATTGCTCCCCTGAGACCCGCATATTTAGTGAGTCGATTTTTTATCTCATTTGGAGCGTTCATTCGAAGAAAATAAGGTCAACATAAGAAATGTAGCAAAAATCTGGGAAGCTCACCTGCTCAGTCATGTTTTTACTTCTTTTATTAGCTTGAGAGTTTGATATTTGATAATCTTGGGTTACACTACCATGGAAAATTACTCATTCAATCACATTTTTATGACCTCCAGAAACAGATAAATCTCATAATTTCTTTTAACTGCTTCATTCTTCACTAGCAATTGGAGGTTTCATTTTGCTTACGTGGCCCTGTCCAAATATCATCAACCTAGAATCTTTTATTTTCGCTTCAACTGAAGTTCCATATAGTTATTTTTCCCACTCGTCAAGTATTAAATTTGTTATTTAATTGTGAAATTCGTTTATTAATTTCTATAAATTTTCCCGACTTCTCGAAAATAAATAGGTCCCCCAGCAGAAGTAATTTTCAAAATCCGGAAGGTCGTTTGCCTCATTGACATAAAATTAAATAAAAAGGGCGAAAGAAAATCGAAAATTTTCAGGTATTCAAAGATTAAAGGAAGTAAAAACTATGACGTGACTGGGACGCGAACCCAGACACTCCACTTTCCTAAAAGCTTCCCTAACCTCCGAGTTCTCCAGCTTGTAGTCCTCTGGAGCACAAGAAGCTTACCCAAAGGGCACGGTATCGAGAGACTAAATATTTACAAGTTCCTATTAAAGTATTTCAAAACTAATTGTTTCTGCAATATATCTCTTCTGTTCCATTCTTGAACATATAGCAAATATCGTCTTACCTTTCTATTATTTATATTCTTAATAATTTACTTAAAAGCCAATGGATGCGAGGGAACCAAGAACCTTCTCTACATTCCTGAACATCTACTAAGAAGCACCAAAAATAGTGACAAATTTCTGAACAGCATTACTTAAATAATCGACTGATGGTTAAGAGTGTTAGTGATAAAGATGAAATTTGGTTTTGGCATTTTTTTACACCCAGTTATATTTACCGCCAACTCTTATTGGGTTAACATAAAACAATGAAATGAATATAAAATTTCGATGCGAGCGCAATTCACGCGAAAATGGAGGCGTCTACTAGTTTCAATCCTCCAAACATTGGAGGAGTCTCCGTTTTTTAGTTTGGCATAGTATTTATCTTATTCCAGGTATATAAATTTGTTTAGGGAAATCTTATTGTTTGTCGACGGAGTACTAAAAACATGCGGAAAGTAGTATAAGAAATCCTGCAATGAAACATTGAGCAATCATACAAATCAATCTCAATCCACTTTTCGGGAACTGCATCGGAAAAGCAAATAGCTGAACTGACTTAGCGGCACCCACCACCGCCACGGTCTTCATGGTGCTAACCACCCTGCAATGTTCCATCCCTTCATTGGCTGGATGGATACTAATCGCGATATTTTTCCGGTTGGTAGATAGATATCAATTCATTCCCCTTTTGACCTTTGTTTCGATCTCTCCTCAGCTGTAGTTAGGCTCAAGATAGTTGGAATTTTTCATCTGTCATCTGTTTTTGCACTTTGCCCCGCTTTCTCGTTCCCATTGGAATTCTCGTTCTTTGTCATGCAATAGCGTACGCAGCGTCTTTCTTCAGCCGGAGAAATGGTTCTATGGAAATGCTGCCCTTGATAATCTCAGAAGATGGGAATGAAGTAGTGGAGATTTCGAGAAGGTGGATACCGCCAGTTTCTTGGACATAAAGAATGACCCGACTGCATTCTTTCGAGTGCTTCAAGGTCAGAGTTTTCTATCTGACGCGCCTTATTTTCTTGGCTGGAGTCGCAATGCTGGAAAGTGTGCTTTACTTTCTTCCAAAGGGAAAGAAGAGTTTCTAAATTTTATTTCTTTTTTTTCTGTAACGGTGAAAGTGGCGCCAAGGCACGAGAAGGATAAGGAGAAGTAAGCGAATTGATTCTCAACGGAATTTGACTGGATGAGGTCGGCTTGAAGTTCGAAAAACAGCGGTTCTTATGCTTTCGTTGACTGACTATTCCGTTGTGCTAATTTTTCTGTCACCGAACCTTTGAAATTTGGACTCATACATGCATATGAATATATTATTTATCGTAGATTTCAAATACTACGAAGTACTAAGGAACTTTTGCAGAAAAATGATGGAATCGATTCGATTAACAAGTAGAAACCCTATTGCAAAATGATGCGACCGGATTAAGGAAAATAGTAGCGACGTTGAAGACTTCATTCACTCGGTCAGAAAAAATTGAATTCTACATAAGAAAAGAAGGTTTAAGTTCTTTCTGAGAACGTCTGCAACGAATCAATTGATTTTACAGTATATATCATTTATTAGACATTCTATTTTGGATATTGGAGTCTTGTCCCTTGTCCTTTACATTTTACTGTGGTTTTTGGGTGGAGAAAACTTATTTAGTGTTAGCCTTGTTCATAGCCGTGATAATATGTAAGATACTGAGGTATGAGTAATGCTTTATACTGACATCCTGATCTTCCTAGTTAAATGCTGTGAAAAGCGCAATTGCAGTATGCAGTATTGTCTCACAGGAGGAGCAAACTACCTCACTCCTCATTTTACCTAGTAACCCTCTCCAGGGCTTTAAATAGGGCACGGTGAAGGGAATGGGGATCTAACCAACCTTAACGGTGATGATTTTACAAACAGGTAGACAGTACAGATGGGACTATTTTCTCTGCCCCCCTGCGTTCCGCAACTATAGTTGGAAATTTCCTGCTACAAAAGTATTAATCACACGGCAACACGGTAACTTTTTAAAGAATATGCGAACACTGGAGCTGGTGGCTCCAATGCTCCGCATATATTGACCTTTAAGATTATAATTAAGATTATAGTAACTTTCAATATATTAACATTCCGACGCTTTCCCTTTCGCTCGGAAGTAGTCCAGATAAATCTTTCGTTTAAATTATTCGAATAACTAAAAATTCCTTTAAAAATCTTTCAATCCTCACAATTCTGAATACATATAATTAGTGCAAGAATCTGCTTTACTGCTATTCCTGTAGTTTTCATCGGCGGTTTTCATAAACTTCGTGGCGATCAAATCTATATAGAGTTCATTTCTAATGGCACCTCGACTATGATTTCCATTGTAATCCATAATTATCATTGAAATCTTGTGCTCCCAACCCTGCCTGAATTACGATATCATGTTTATCTACGAAACTAAATGGCAATCAAAACGATGAAAGAAGAGACTCAGTGGGATGGAATGCATAATTGTTTAACTTTGAACTGAATTTTCCCAATTACTCGAAAGCTATCCAAAAGACAGAAGCTGTTCAAGGAGGAAAGTATTCGTAGCCAAACCAATTTCAAGGAACGTTTCCCCTTTCGTTTTATTTTGAGATCTCTTTGAGATTTTGCACTTTTTCCAAGACGATCAAGTAAGATACTTTTCCGTACTACCATAAACGGAGCACTGAAAAATGGAATTACCATTTAATATAAATAACGCGTGTAAAATGAGATACTCTTTGAGCAACCAGTTACAAAGCCCGATGTCCCACCAGATATCGTTGCTTAATCTTAAGTAACATGGTTGGAAACGAGAAGAGGTAAAAATTATTAGAATCCGATTTGAAAGGCCATCAAAATACATATTCGACTTTCTTCGCACGTTTAGCGTACCCCTATCCTCGCACAGGAAATAGAACCGAAACAGAACCGAAAATAAAACTTTATTTTTGTCTGCCTTTAAACCAAACCTGAAACGAAACGTTGATTTTTAAAAATCTGATTTAGAGTGTGGTAAGTAGAAGAGTTATAAGTTGAAATAAATGCAATATTATTAGCAGAAAGAAAACTTGAAGAATACCTCACAGAAGTATTATGATACTTAATTCTCGGAGCGAATCAATCCGGTTCGAGCCTGTTCGACGGTGGATGCCACAGCGAAACTGCTGAAGAACAGAAACATGATTTTTTCATTGAACAGGAACGATACTAGTTACGGCTCGATGACCTACCCTCGTATCAATTCAATCAGTAACTTAAATGTTCTCTTCAACCCGTTTTAATACAGTGCATTTATTCTCTTGCAGTGCCTTGCTGTGCCTGGGGGCCGTCTTAGCCTTGGCCTCTGCACAGGACGATTTTGACTACGGTGAGGATGGGGTGGATGCAGTAGACGAGAAGGTGGAGGCGCGGCCGCCACCTCCAGTGGCTGCAAGACGACCAGGAGTATTGTCTTCGGGAGCCAGGAAGTCTCCACTGGCGAGGTCTAGGGCAACGGCATCATCTACCACGCCACCACCACCTCCTCCTCCACAAAACGTAATTATGTAACGCGACAATAATTGCAAGTCCCAAATGAAATTACACGTATATTATTTGATTAAAAAGAAGCCCTACGCTTATATTTATTGCATAATATTTTTGAATACCTACGCATTTTCCGTTGAATGGCTGCATATCGTTACATTCTATTGCTACTTCAACTTTCTCAATCATTCAATGTTTCAAACCAAAATAAGGCAGACAATTTGAATTTCTAATTAATCATTAATTCAATTTGACTATGATTTTGCAATTAAAACTAATTTTTGCTATGATTTAGTTGTACCTTTATTGCATTGATTGTGTTATGTTGTTGTTTTTATTGTACAGTTGTGACCGAAGTATGACTAACTTAATTATTACTATATGTACGGTTGCCCTCATGGAGCAGTTTCCAAATTGCAGCCTTTCAAACAAATATCACTTCTCTGTCCCCTCAGTCTGAAGAAGAGGAATTGGAGGAGGGTGAGTTCGAGGAAGAAGCGGAGGCTCCGGTGACAGAGGCCTCCACCAAAAAGCCTCTGATCCGCGGTGGCGTTCGACCGTTCCGAAGCAACCAGGACCTCCTGGAGGCACTCAAGAGGCGCCGGCAGAACATCAAAGTATCCACACACGCCCCAGAGGAGAGATACGACGAGTCCTCTACAACCACCGCCGCCCCCTCCAGGAGGCGGTTCAATGGAAACAACGGAAGGTCGAAGGCCGCCGCGGCGCCGTCCGAAATCGAAGAGAAGACTGCTGCGCCCAAGACGAGGGCCGGAAGGAGGTTTCCCGGTCGAGGGAGAGTCCAGGAGGAAGAAGAGCAGTCTCCAGTGGTGACAGAGGAACCAAGGAGGACTAGCAGGAGGAGGTTCTAGAGGGGTCTTCTTTCCTCACGCCCTACCCTTCTTCCTACCCTCACCCCCCCTCCCGCGTTGACGACGCGAAGCTACTTCCGATTGCCGTCTGCGCCTTCAACAATGTGTTCCTGGAAATGATGCTTCCGGCTGCCGCAATCTCTGGAGGATGTCAGGCTAGAGGAACAGTCTACTGTCAAGAATACCGTGGTACCTTCTCATATCCTCAACCAATTTCCTGGGTGCATTCAATCTGCTTGACAGGGATGTATTTTGAAACCTTTCCTAAGAAATTCCGGCTGAAAGTTTTCGTCAGTTTTCATTCTTTTCGCGGAGGAATATCGTGCTATTCCGTCAGTACTTGCGGGTTGAAAAAAATCTTCTGCTGCGGCATCCGGCTGTTCTTCAATCTAAATACTCCCCTCAACTGGTACATTCATTTGTAATCACGCAAGAAACATTCGACTTCTGGTTCCGAGGAGGCATTATCATCATCTGGTTGATATCATGATGGTGGTGTTTTGCCGACATCAGTCGTTCAGTTTTCCTTATCTGATGTTGTACATATTTCTAATTAAGAACCGATGGACAGATTGTTATATAGTGGTCAATGGAATAGCTACGGAGATCTATTCGAACAGCACCCTCCCATCTTCTGATAACTTTTTTCCGGAAGTTCGTTTCAAGCGATTCACAACCTCCACATACATTTCCGCTTCCCGGCGATTTTCACAGCCATCCGATTCACAGGAACGTCAATGTCGAACGCAAAAATGCGGCTGAAGTCGATGTCACGCGTAGTGTTCCGTAATTCGCGAGCGGAACACGAATGCAGATTTTGCAGACCCCGCCTTCCGTTTCTAACCTTCTCCGACCTGCGGCTCTCAGAATGCACGAGAGGCGCACCTTTTCGCAACAACTGAGAGTGAAAGTTGGACCGGCGAACGTAACCTTTTGTTAGCGGGAAATCGCTTCTGAACGGGCGAAACGATCGAAACGAATAACGGGAAGAGTTTTCCGATCCTCTTAACTCACGCAGAATCGCCACGTAATTCCTCTGAAAATCCTACACATTACTCCAACTATAACATCGACTCTCAAGCGAAAGTTAGCTTCATCTCTTCAACCGACAGTAGTTGATACGTTTCATTCTGAATCTTTTCCTCCTAAAACAGAGGTTCTTAACCTCTACAGCTGGTGTTTTCCAATGAACTATCGAAATGAGCTTTCTTACTCCTTAGCATAAATGTACAGTTTGACTGTAGAGAATTATAATCTTGATCTCTCCACACAAAAATAATCATCCAATTTATTTACAAACGATGTACCGCCAAAACAAGCCTCTGAAACACCTCCCTCTGTAAGTTTAACTTGTTAATATTGCATAGTTACAAATTTCTCTGCCCCATTTACAACCTCTTACACAATTTTATTTTCGAATCCATTGGAAATATTTTGCTGCAGTATGAATGTGATGAAACTCCAAAAACTAGAGTGATAAATTAGCATTTTTTTGTTGGTTTCCGGAACTATGTAACAAACAATACATTTTTATTGAAATTCCTCGTAGCACATGAGAAAAGTCGTACCCATAAGTGCTTTTGTACCCCTGGTTACGAACCATTATCACAAAACGTGTTCGTTACCAACCAAAAATAGCATTTAGTAGTATGCTATCACCTTAATATTTCTTCAATTTTCAACTTTCTTCAAATTCAACCTTCACCTGAATCTTTCTTCAGAAAACGAATAACAACGCAATGAACATTCCTTGCGATGTTATTCAATTGCGGTCGTTTGATCTCCATAATTAGGAATTTTTTCCTGAGGAGTCTTGCGCATTTATGTCTGAAAATGGACTTCCTTGTAACGAAAGTTGACAATACGGTGATTTCAACGCTAGAGAATGACAAATTTTTATAATTTAATCGAAAAGTTTAGACATGATTTTAACGATCTATACTTGGTGGATGGATTCCCGTGCGACATTTGCATAGAACTGTACGATTTCTACTTTTCCGGATGTCTTTCACTCCCAGTTCAACATGGATAAGCGAGTACGATGGTGATTCAAAGACCCTTCTGGTGCCACAAGCAAGATCGACAACAGTAACAACCGAGGATGTGTGAGATTTCGTACCCAGTTTCATTCTATATACAACCCTTCGATAGGCATCTCATTCTGGCAGCAAATGGGTGCTGCCCTGCAAAGTGCCTGCAATCTTATACGTTTGGTTGGGGAACAGAAGGGAGGCAGATTGAAGCAAGAGCATGTGTCATCGGGAGGACGCGTTGATGTTCGTTGAGCACTTCAGCTGATTCGAAACGAGTTCAGTGATTCGAAGAAAATCTGCTCCACGGTAAAAGAATGAAGAGGACGCAGTGAAGTGGAAATCAGTGTTCAGTTGAAAAACGATTGGCGCCTTGGGATGTTGATGCGAGCGAATGTCCTGACGGCGCCCCCTCATTTTTAGTGTTAAATAAAAAATGGTGGATTGCTCAAGGAAATCTAAAAAATAGTATATATTTTTAATTTTCAATAAATTTATAAATGTTTCAATATCTGTGTCTTTTTACCACATTAACCCAACACTTATACATAAGCAGGCATATGATAAGTTGCCTAATGACAATAAGTGTATCTTCCACCTTTCAAAGATCCGCGAACCTTTGGATGTCTCCGAGACTCCTTCATGGAGTCCACGAAGCCATCCTTATTTCCTGAATGATATTGAAAACGTCAGATATTATAAAAAATTACATTTCGGTCTTTTATTTTTGCTTTGCATAAACGATTATCGAAGGGAAAATTGGGGATAAAAGAGGAAGAAAGAAGACAGGAATATCTTACTGTTAAACAGAAAGCAATGGACCGGAATACATAAAAGTATATAAAAATGATACACGTTCCAACAGAGAAGACGTGAAAAGTGCGGTCTCATTAGCAAAGTCTTTGTAAAATTCGCATCTTCGTTTTAGCAAACCGGTACGCTCGTATTTTAATACAGATTTACTTTAAATTTTGATTCTACGGTGTTGTGGCCGAATATGTTCATAGCTACAAAAATACGCTGTCGCATTATCATACGGCAATTGTTTTTAGAATCTCTCGCGACCAGTCGGATTTCGCCCTGGAATGGTGAATATATTTTCTTTGAATTTTTAGGGGATGTCGTGACAAATTGTGAATGGAAAAATCAGTGACCTGCCCCTATGACAAAAATCTTACGGAGTCTTCAGAAATTTTCTAGATCATTAGGCGATCACAAAACGAAAATGTACGTGAAGCAATGCTTTAGATCAACACCGCTTTAGTGTTTCATTATCGGGGAAGATTGGGGTTTAGAAAAAATCTTTTGTTTCAGGTATCAGATTGTCCCCCATGAAGATGCAGGAAAGTAACTTCTATTTCTTGATATGAGTACAATAACATAGTCCCCGTAATTATTCGTATGAAGTTCTTTCAAAGGAAGATTATATAATCAAAATAATCATCTGATTAACACTGAGCGAAAATGTATGCGACATTAAACGCAGCACGTAAATAAATACGTACAGAGGAGAAAAAATGGAGTTAGTTCTAAATTCTTTGATGCAAAATAGATTTCCGATATTTTATCTCACATGTAAGGTTACGATGACCGCTTTCTTGGATATATTAAGTACTAAACTAAAGTCGCTCGCGACTAACTGCTGCTGAGAAGAATGAATGCATTCAACATAAACGAGAGGGCTTCTTCCATTCCATTTTCAGATTCAAAACAATGAAAAATTAAAGAAACGAAATCTATGTCACAGAAATCCATGGAAGAACCAAGGCATAGCCAAGTGCCATTTACAACGGATGCCATGTGGTCAGCGTATCTACTCCCAAACCACCTAAAAAGGCCGCAATGGATTCGCTACCAATTCATTCAAGTTGCTTCTCAATTTTGTCACGATAAACTAAGTGACTTCCACCGGGAATTGAACCTCGGGTCGCTTTCGCTATAGGAAAAGGCGCCACCCTCTTTGTGATTCGAGGGTCAAATTTAATCCGAGGCGCGACAGACCGTGAGGGCCAAGGCTTAGCCAAGACGCCATCAATGTCGGGGACACTGGTCAGCGGATTGAACACCGTCATTTTATGGTTCTCCGGGAACGGATCCGATACCTTCTTATTCAGATAGCTACCTAAAAGTCATCAAGAAGCTGGGTGAACACCGGGAAGTCATGAATGCCACCGGGAATCCAACTCGGAGACGCCACCAAAGGCGTGCCACTAACTAAAAGGCGCTTAGCAACCTGTACCTATTCAAACTATTAGTCTCTTTAGTTAAAAATATAATAATTTCAATAGCTCGTAAGTGACTGTCGTAGATGGCCGTGATTTCTTCTGATCTTTAAGTATATTCGTCCTGAGATAGTTGCTTCACTCGCTATCTTTTTGAAAAGGCCTTGTCGTTCAGTATTGTTTTCCAACCTTTTGTCTTTCGCGAAACTCACATATACTCTTTCTAACATTGCTTCACACTAAATACCCACGTTTTCCGGTTTCAGAACAAATTCAAATCGGAAAAGAAAATGAATTAAATTAAATGTTTAGTACTTTCGTTACTAAATATCACTGAATGATAAACCATCTTGCTAATGAAAGCGCAAATATGGCATGAAATTAAAGAAATACCTTACGCTAGGACAGGGGTGGCGAACCAATGGCATCCGAGAAAATTTTTTCACACGCGGAAACCTGACAGCACTGTCCTCGCTATGAAGTCCTTACTTAAAAATTTTCTCCCAGAGTATATAAATGCGGATTCTGTTAATTATTGATAATTACTTATTTCAATTATAAAATCTTACTCTCATCGTTGATGTAATAAATAGAGAACATCAGCATCTCACCCTATGGCTTGGCACGTCTTTTATATTTATTAAATATGGCACTCTTGTCTCAAAAGGTTCGCCATCCCTGTGGCTTATTCACGGCACATAGGCTGGGAAGCTCTAATAAAGAAGACTTTATATGCGAAAACAAAACAATATATGTTAAACCAAACAGTTAAGAATGAAATATATCTATTTATGAAACAGAGATATGAACTTATTGGAAAAAAAGACAGCACCGAGCGTTTGAATATGTAGATTTAGAGAAGAGTTCTGAGGATTAAGTGGTCAAGCAAAATAAAGCATTTCAAAGTAAAGAGTTAAAGAGAACAGAAAATTGTTAGTGGTAGTACATACATGGGAGAAAACAGGATAGGTAATCAGCAGAGGTGTATCTATGGAGATTGAGGGAATGTTGTAATGGAAGGAGAGCAATTGACAGGAAAATGTTTCAGAAGACAGAAGAGATAAGGGACTTATAAAGATATCGAGAAAAGGGGAGCAATGGATACATCGCTAGGCCAAAGAAAATTGATCCCCATCGAATACGCCACTGTTGCAAAATCTGGCGTCAAGATGTAGCGCCCAATGGCGATTGTCTAGGCTCATGTAGTGATCAAATTGGCCCTGAATACAGGGTATAATAATGAGTGAACTTGTCCAGATAAACGGAGAACTCGAATGATCCAGACTTTAGTTATACAAAGGCAGAGGCTGGCTTCCCTCATTAGTAACTGAAGCTCAGAGCTCTCATTACCATAAACTGTAAAAAAGAAGTCATATTTGAGGTCGATTTGTAAGACCCGTAACGTTATCGAAGGGGATAATAGTTTTCCTCTTTAATTTGTAAAAGGCATTGAGTCTTTGCGAGAGTGAGTTATTGTATCTTACTGTCAATGGCATATTTAAGGCTACAAGTTACTTTATAAAAGACAGCTGATATTTCGAATGCTTGCAATCATAGGTTCAAATGTTTTCAGTGAGAGGATTTGGATATTTCTTGCCTGCAGTGGCGATTTAAGGAGATATTGAGTCAGATTCAGCCTAAGATGGTATTCGTGTCTTCAGTCACAGCAAAAGATTCAAACCGGTGAGAAGTCAAAGCCAACGCAAATGGAAATATCCTCTTTTTTTCTGTAAAAATTGTTTATTTTTGCCACAAAAATCACTTTAGTCAGGGAAACGTAACTAACCAATGCTTTACGCCGGTAAATTACAGACTTCCATTCCATGCTGTCTGAACGAAGAAAACATTTATTTCACAAGTTAAATCTGTTCATATTCACGTTGGTACTTTGCATGTCCCTTTCGTTGAAACTATGCATCTTTGTCATGAAATTTCGGACGGTTCAATTAGCCTCGGTATGATTTGTAGCCAACAATTTATCCCGCTAACGAAGACCGTTGGTATTCGATCGTGGGCACATATACATAAAACAAAGTAATAATTTTTGAAGCCTTGGGGAAATATCGCGGGGTAACTCACGCGACCCGTGGCTTTCCTGGAGCCCAACATTAACCTTACGCAACTTTCCATTTTCTCGGAGACCTTAATTTATGATGGCGGATTCCGGAATGACAAAAAGTAATCAGCGAATCTTCCTTTCACTCGAAGATGAAGCCAAACCAGGAAGCGACCTCCCGAGCCTACTTCATCGGTCGCTATTCTCGCCGATTACATCGTCGCTAAGTAACGTGAACCGTATGAGCACCATCGAAAATAAATGGAAAAGTCCATGATCGTTAGCCAATCAGATTAATTTTTGGCTAAATTGTTAACAAAACTTTGAGCGACTACCAACAGGGAGCGCAATTCGAAATGAAACTTTTACTTTATTTATAAACAGCGCAATTATTACTAATAAGGTTTACGACAAGATTGTAAATTTAATGAAATAAATCATTTCAGTATTATAATATTATTTATAATTATTGCAAAACAAGCTGAGTGTCGAATAAACTGACTGCAACCTTGCTGGAGACAATTCATGCTGTTTTAGATGTATTTCAGCATTTCAGTTATTATATGTTTTTACTTATTTAATATTTTATTTAAGATGAAACGGTTATTGACAAGCAAGTTGGATATGAAATTGAAAAAGAGGTTGATGAAATGCTACGTTTGGAATGTGTTTTTGTATGGATCTGAAATGTGGACGATTAGGAAAGTGGACAGGAAGAGAATAGAGGCGTTTGAAATGTGGGCATGGAGAAAAATGGAAGGTATAATTTGGAGTGATAAAGTAAGAAATGAGGAGGTCCTGCAGCGCGTGGGAGAAGACAATATTGATAGATATTATTAAGAAACAGCAGAGAAACTGGATTGGACCTAAGGCATGAAGGACTATTGAAAATGGTAGTAGAGGAAACGGTGGAGGGAAAGATGAAGAGAGGGAGAAGGAGAAGAAAGCTTTCGGATGAAGTAAACGGATGAAAGGGATACGCAAAATTTAAAGCTAAAGCCTTGGGAAGGAAATTATTTTAAAACCAATGATGCCAAGGACCTGCCATTTGGCAGAAAACCAATGATGATGATGTTTTTACTAGGACATCATAACGTTAACTCACACTACTAAAATAATTAAGAATATTCCTCTTCAAGTATTCGTTTATCATAATTCGTTTCCATTGATACTATTTAGTACTTCTTTGCATCGAGTCTTGTACCAAATAATACATACACATAAGGATCACAGCTTGAGCAATTGGTGTCGTTCGCTAAGAAAAGATTTATCAAAAACAAAGAATATTAGCAAAATGAAAGTACGAATGACAAAATTTTGCTGCTTTCGAATCGTAAAAAAAGTTTGATAATAAAAATAAGAATCGCTTTCGTATTATACATCATCAAATAACCAGTATTTATGATTAAATTTTAAAATAAAAAATAACTGTAAACGTAAATTACATGCATTTCTTATGGAAGTTTGTCATTGGATGAATAAGAAAATATTAAGTAAACGAGATCGGACCCAAATTTTACCAGCGGCAAATGATTTTTTTCCATGTCTCGTGTAATTATTGGATTATGAATTTCTTCAGATAGGAACCTATGCTTTTGTCCCCAATACCAAACTTTTCATTTTGATATTTAATAACTCGCTATCAACGTAAGAATTATGACCTTTAATTTCTAAGATTTGACAGAATCATTTATCATGCATCAACTTATTCTTGGGTCTACAATGTGATGAAAATATAAATAATAATAAGATAATTATTTCAAAACTCTATTTATATTATAACATAATATCATTTAAGTTCAATAATTATCTAAGAAAGTATCACGTAATTGAAGTATTTTACAATACTTTTTAAGCTTAACCTATGCTTGGCACGATAAATATGACATATACTTTGAGTGGAGATTTTTAACTTTCAAGAGTCAGTCGTGAGTGGTAGTAAATAATGCTCGTTCAATCAGGGTAGACTAGAAGAGGTGGTAGAGATATCTATGATACCTGGGTATGCGATTATCAGCACCTGAATCAGACGACAATTTAAAATCGTGGAAAGACATCAATCAGGGTCTTTTACTGCTGGACTATTGGCTGATTACACCTATAACTGGATATTTTACTGATCAGCAGGTCTCTGAGAATATACCTGCCAAGTCTCATTGAAATCTGCTATCCATAGATGAGGCACCATAAACCAAAGCCTGTATCGTTACCCAAGACTTATTTATTACAGCCACTAGCTGTTAACCAACTATGTCATTAACAAAAGCTATTATTAATCAAGGTACCACTGCATGTTATTCATTTATCTGAAACAATAAGCCACCCTCTTTAGGTTATGTATTACTCAAGGGGAATACAAGAAATAATTTACAAAATATAGGCAATTTCTTTGTGCTTAGGAGGAGCAGATATATACAATAATAGATATATTTTTAAACTAATTTAAGTTCTGTCATGCTTGAGGGGGGTGTTTACTAGTACAAGAAATAATTTAAAAAATATGGGTTGCTTTTTCACTCACTGCTGAAATTGGAATTTTGTAGGGAAATACGAGGTTTAGATAAAAAAAAAGTAGGAAATCGTTGCAGAACAAGATTGTTGCTAGAGCTAGGGACACTGGTAAAAATAGATAAAATGCAAAACAAAGAAAAATCATTAAAAATTTTATTAAATGAATGTAGGTTGGAGCACTTCCAAAGGTATAATGCAGCTGGATGCTCAAATATAATAAAAATAATTTACATATGTTTCACAGTTGAGTCATCCAACAATACTTAACACTGATAATGTTCAACAGAAAGCTCTCAGAAGAGTCCAAAAGGCATTCATCCAGTTAATTCATCCGAGTTTGTGATGGTGACCTTTTCACTGGGAGTCCCTGATTTACTGCCACATTTCTGAAAAGAAAACAATCTTAATTTTATCACAAATCTAACTGAATTCCATAATCAGTAGCTGAGAGTATCAAAGAAATTTAAAGTCTTCAATCTGATTGAAGGAAAGTACAAATTTCCTCAAGGCCACTTGCAAGATTACCCAGACTCTCATAGTGGTGAAATGATCTGCACTCAAGTTAACAAATGAGGAATAGATCATCAGGATAAGGAGTAAAATAATTATTTAACGGTTCATTTCTAAGTAAGGCTATGATTGCTGCCTCAGAGCAGTCATGGTAATTATTTCACACATATGTTACAGTTGGATTACTAGTCCGGAGGTAACAAATCCCCATTCCTCTCAATACAAAATACACTCAGACAAAATACAAATACCATAAGTTTACATGAGGATTTATTTGCTGAATAAAACAGGGTTTTAAAATAAAGAGATTTATTAATCTTCATTGTTTCAAACTAACTTAACTACATGTAACTTATTTAATGGAATATAGCATTATTAACATAGAAAGTTCACTGTCCTTATCCTAGGGTTAGGAAATTGGTTATAAAGGAAGACGAAACATGATTATATTGGGTCTGAAACATGATAACGAAGAAAGCAAAGGGAAAATGCTATTACATTTGAAATTAACACTTATTATTTATGGAAGTTTTTGACAAGGTTAATGGAAACTACTGAATCAGTAAAAGAAGTTTTAGGAGATGAATGACTTAACTCAGATCTTTATGAGTTTTTAAGTCCCAAAAAGGTATTCTTAGTTACAATAAAGAGGAATAATAAATGTAGGAATAAAATAAACAACAGGTGATAGGTGGATGGATTACCACCAATCCATAGAAATTTGCTGAGATGTTGACATGGAATTTCTTTACTATTATTTTAAGACTTAAATACTAAAATTCAGAAAAATATTAAATGAGTCTAGCAATACCAGGAGGAACTTATAATCCTAAAAAGTCTAATCAAATAAAAAACTGACTCTGAACAAAGAAAATATATTAAAAAGTTAGGTTAAAAGAATAAGTTTTAAGGTTCTTTCACAACTTCTCGAGTCTGAAGATGAACCCTTGAAACTGGTTGTGTTTTACTCAAATATTTTTTCTGTGGATCGAGTTAGTTTTTTTCCATAGGATTAAAATTGAGAATCTTGAGTTGAATAAGGCTGGTAAAAAAAAAAAAAATAAGGAAAAACAGCTTTAAAAATAATGAAAAGAACCCTAATAGACAAGACTGTACAGAAGATGAAAATGTTCATTGACCATTTCATATGATATATATGATACTGTCAAAAACTCTTTTTGAACAAAACTTTCAAGGAAGATATTCTAAAATTGATGCTGAATTCCATTGTAGAAAACTGTCACACTTCACATGAATGAAAAACCTCAGCATAACAAAGAAATGAGAGGTGCTTGAGAAAGATAGTGACAAAGGAACTCCCAAAGTTAAATTAAGATGAACTTCAGGAGATTTTACATTAATAATTCAGAACCAACTCCTAAAATCTGCTAAATAAACAAATAGGATTTATTTACAAGAAACAAGAATGGCTAATCATATACATTTTAAACAAAAGGTAATTAATGAAACAAATGTTATTCTCAAAATTCCACTGAAATTTTGACTTTCCAACAACTTATATACAGAATGTTTAAATTGTGCCATTCTGAATTACTATTGAAATATAATAAATTTCACATCAAACAACTCCTATAAGTGTGCATGAAGTTTTGGGCAACATTTTAATGCATGCATGTGATTCTCATGTTCAGTTCCTTCTCTTCAAGTCTAGTCTACTCTAGGTGATTTCGTTCAATTTGAATGTGGTCATCGTTTTGTCAGTTTGTCTTGAATTGGAGCCAGTTCATACTGTTTCTACCTGTACTTGTCTTTACTGTATTACAAGTCATTATGTTAATAAAAAGGGTACACAGTCATATACAGTGGAAACTCGCTTAACTAGCATAATTCGTTCCAGAATCCTGCTTATAATGCAAAACATTTCTTAACCAAAACAATTTTTCCAATATAAATTAATGTAAATTACAATAATGAGTTCCATGCCAAAAAATACTCAAAAAGCTTTTACGTATAACATTTATTCAAAGAAAATGATGTATGGAATTACGTTAAGAAGCGTTTACTTTACTTTAAGCCTTTACTATCGTGGAATTAACTAACCTGGAATGTGATTTTGATTTGTAGAAAATAAGATATCAAAGTAATTGGTTTATTATTCATGATACTTATGTAATTCTTTTTTAGTAGCAAGCTGTCTAGAAACATTCAATTTTGCTGATGCTTCTAAATTTCGTGAAAATGCGACATAGCATTATCATTAATTTATAGAGCACACAGCCACTGCCTTGATAGGGTGATGCTTCTCAATGTATGATGCTACAGTTTCCCATGCTTTCAGCATTTCCCTTATTGTACCAGAAGAATGTTGCTTTGCTGTTTCCTCCTCGTCCTCTAACAAACTCTCCTCCACAAGATCTAGCTGCAAAACACAATGCAACTCCATAAACTCTTTGGTGGCTAGTTCTTGGTTGTACTCTTTCATAAGGTAATCAATATCATTTTATCCATCCATCTATCATTGCTATCCAAGATCCTGGCCAAGACATCATCACATTAACTACAGGCTCCACCAGTACATACTCAAACCCCTCAAAGTCACATCTGACAATGCTTTCTGGCGAAAGCTCCCTTCAAGTAGAAGTGAGGGTTCCCTTGGTAATCACTTCCCATACATTTTCAATCATCTTATGGTGGAACAATGTGGAAGTGATATTTGCAAACTCTCTGAGAGTGAGACAGTGAGTCTACTTCTCTAATCGATAGCTTTCATGTATCGTTTCATGATTAATTTCTAGCAAATATTTTTTCACAGAAGCAGCAAAGACTTAATTGGTACAATCAGTGAAAAGGTCACGTTACCCAAGCCTTGTTGTTGGACCTCCACATCAAATTTAGCCTGCTCTACTGAACTTCACACTTCTTGAATGCTTGCAGAGTTTCTGAATTGTAAATGAGCAGCAGTTTAATTTTCAAGCCCCACTTGCATTGGCACAAAATAGCAGCATGAGACAGTCTACCATTGGCTTGTGGTTGGGCAAAGCATTCTCCTCTCCTGTTGTAAACGTTTACTTCAGCAAATTTTTCCAGATGAGACCTGTTTTGGCCAGTAACCCTCATAATCTACAATCTTCTTTAAGTTGCCGATTAAGTTCTCTGCTGCCTCTGTGTTGGAGCTTGCTGCTTCATCATGCCTTACAACACTGTGGATGCTGTCTCTTCTCTTAAACTTCTTGAACCATCCACGGCTTCCCTTAAATACTTCTCCTTCAGCTGTTGATGATCCTGGTATCTTCTTAAGAAGGTTGGCAAAAATAACTTTTGCCTTCTCACAAGTGATGTTGCCTTGCAATTGCTTTTTGTTTATCCATATGAGAAGCAACCTTTCAACATTATGGAGAATATGTAACTTGGATAGATATTGTCACTCCCTTTGAAGCATCTATCTGCTTCATTTCCTTGTTCTTGGGGACATTGCAAATTGTTGATATAGACCAATTGTCTGTGCATGCTACATCAGCCATGCTCACACCATGTTCTTGCTTTTCAATGACTGTATGTTTCATTTCTGCAGTTATTTTTCTTCTCCTATGGCTGTCTTCTTCCAGTTTTTTCTTCAGGGACATTTTTGCAAGGGTTGCTAAACTTTGCATGTATCACAAATTTCTATAATGAACATCACAATATGTCTGAACACAACTCTTGAAAAATATGTGATCATATCATCACAACTGACACTTAGATGCTAGTGGAATGAGTGATAAACACAGATTGATGATGCAGGCACATAATTTGGGACTTCCCCTCTCCTTGTCAATCTTTATGCAAAACATTGCTCATTAAGTATTTTTTTACAATTTTTTTGCTCGTTATTCAAATAACTCATAATGAAAAGTGCTCATTGAGAGAGCTTCCACTGTACCTGAAACAGTTCTTAACTAAATCGACGGATTGGCTAGTAACTTTGTGGTACTCCATGACGAAAGAAACAACAACAGGAACAACTTTTCACAAGGAAACTAATTCCTATTTTTATTTAACTTATGCAAATACCACAGGAGACAAGAGCAAATGAACATCAAAAAGCATATAAAAATGTCTCACAACAGTCGCACTTTGCGAAGCATCTCTTAGATTATAATCATTCATCGGATTTTAAGCCTAAGATCTTACATATAGCTAAGAAGGGGAGCCGACTCAATGTACTTGAAAAAAATGGAAATAATTCAAAAAAATCAAAATCCAGATTATATTCTCACAAACAAATATATATTTCCTTCTTCATCTCCTTTACTCACTGCTACTCTCCAGTGCCCTTCACCCTCCCCTACCCTTTGTCCACCTAGCTAATGTTTTTCTACGAATCCCTGTCCTTTATTCCTTTCCCCCACCCCGTCCTACTTCCTTTCTCTTTTTCTTTTGTTAAATGTGTGGTTTGAGCTGCTTCTGTCACTTGATAATGATGCTTATGCATCGAAAAATGTCATGCATTTTGTCTCCTGTGGTATTTGCATAAGTTAAATAAAAATAGGAATTAGTTTCCTTGTGAAAAGTTGTTCCTGTTGTTGTTTCTTCAGTTCTTAACTCTTATTTTAAGATAAATTTTCTTTGCATTCCATTAATGGTTGAATAATTAGAACTATTACATTTTTAGATAAAACATCAGATCTTATTACATTTTTAAATGCTATATTTTTCTAATCGAGCAACTAGCAAGAGAAGACATGTTTCTCCAGCAAGATGCTGATTCTCCTGACAATAGATAATTTTAATCTGGGCATAGGAAAAGCTAGTCTGAGGAAATCCTTGCCTGCATGCCATTTCTTTAGAAATTTCATCTGGATAATATTGTGATTATTTTGAATTTTGAAAAGCACCTTTGTGATTTTCGAGTGTTTGTAAGTAGGGGAGCAACTGCAATAACCAAGCATTGGCACATTCATTTCAAGGATTAAATAATAGTTATTCATGAGGAATAACCTCAAGAAAGATGAAAGAGAGTTTCATAAAAAGGAAGAGAGAAAGTTGCTTTCAAAATCATTGAACTAGAGCACTTACCTCCATTTTACGAACAATATCCATTCCACTCAACACATTCCCAAAAACAACATGTTTGCCATCCAACCTAAAAATAGAACAAATAAATAATAAAGAAATATTTTAATTCATTCATTCACAACCCTCAGCCCAAATAAAGTGATTTTAAAAATAAACAATGAATAACCAATGAATGAAAGAGGTACATCATGAGGATTTTACCTCTTAAGAAGAAACTTCAATTATAACAAGACCCTTCAAAAATAGATTATTTTGTTTAAGATGACAATAAAGATTTTAATTAACTATTTATTTTTTAACAACTTCTTGAGTGAGAAATTTAGTTTTACATCAATCTCTCTTAATTAATAATTTAGATTCACATCAATACAGACCACGAAGACTATACTAAGCCAAGAACCAAGATGATTCAAGAGAGGAGGTGGTCACAGCTGGTTGCTAGGATGTGACATTAAAGTGATGATGATATTATAGCGATATTAATTATTTTACTGGCCACAGCGGTGAAAGGGTAGTGTGTTCACACTCCAGTGCCAATGAGTCATAAAATGTACTGATTACAAGAAGAGTGCTCACAAAATGAAGGAAAATAATCCTTACCAATCTGTAGCTTCAGTGCAAATAAAAAACTGAGATCCATTGGTGTTGGGTCCTGAGTTGGCCATGGAGAGGACCCCAGGAGTTGTGTGTTTTAAGATGAAATTTTCATCTTCAAATTTACCACCATAAATGGACTTTCCACCCGTTCCACAGTGGTTGGTGAAATCTCCTCCTTGGCACATCTGAGCTAACTGTCAAGGGAGATGATACTACTAGTTTCTTACACAAAACTAATTTCTTGCAAATACACACAAATGATTTTAAGGTCTATAAATTTACTCAAGAGACAAAGTTTGAAACTGTTGATACCCTTACCAAGTAACAAGATAAAAGCTGAGATAAAATTGACTTATGAAAAGGACATAACCTTCTCAATTGTTACTACTATCAATACAACTGATATGAGAGCTCAACTTGTACATGTATATACTTCTTTACAAATTGACTGATAACAAACAGAAGATTTTGAAGTGAAAAATACACCTAAACTCTCAATGATATATGGTAATTTCTTCCTATTAGTCATGGATAGTATTATTTGATTCTTAACGATTAGCTTATACATGGGCTTATTACTAAGAATCTAATGTGGAAAAGGATTAGAATATTTTAGACATACACATTATTAAAAGAATAATCAATTCATTAATCAAAGATTTAGCTCAGGAGCTTATGAACATAAATAAACATATGATAGATTTTCCTATAAACTAACTATCTTGTAATATCATGTTTGAAAAGTTGAAAAATCATAAAATGAATGAAGGATACAAATCCAGGAATGATTCTGTGAAAGATAGATCCACGATAACCAAAGCCCTTTTCATGTGTGCACAGGCAGCGGAAGTTCTCAGCAGTTTTTGGCACAACGTCAGCATGTAACTGAATCACTATACGCCCAACTTCCTTAGAACCTATCTTTATATCAAAGAACACCTGAAAGAAGGATTGAACATATACACTGAGGGAAAATTTCTCTGAAATAAATTATTTTCAGCAAATTTCATGTAAAGCATTTACAATTAGGTAAATTTACTCATAAAAATTTAATTTTAATTTAATTTTATATGAGATGGAAAAGCAAAAATCCTGTCATGACAGTAATTAGCGCTACACAACCTAGAGTTGGAACCTGGATCCTCAAAAACCCTCAATGCTATAAATTCCTCTGACAACTGAAATTAAACTATACTTTTGTTGTTGAGTTCAAGCTTTTAATATTATTCCTATAGAATAAAAGAGATAAAAATGTTTAACTGTGTTCATCCAAAACTTACTTCTAGGGTCTTTAGTGACCCTGGGCCTGTACTTCAAGTGTTAAACAAACACTTCAGAAATACACAAAGGAAATTAACTGTACACAAGAAAGATAAATTTGGCAAACCTGAGGCTTGTTTCTCTTTCCCGAAGGTGCACTACTCTGCTCTTCATCTTTAGCACTTTTGGGATCTGCCTGAAATTCACAATAAAAAAACAATCAAAAGAAATCATCCTTTATTACTAGTCACATTCAGTAGATCCTAAGAGCACACTATGAAGTATGTCAGTGGGTATGTTACAATTAATCTTGTTAAAATCAACAGTGATTGATTATATACAAGGACTGACATGATGAATTCTTTTCAATTACAGCATGGATGTGTCTCACCTAAAAATCACACGTGACAAACACCTTGTTAAATGTAATTACTATCTTTAAATTCCCAGTAATAAGGTCATAAAAGATATTTTGAATTTATTTCTGAAAATAGTGAGTCCAATGGCTGAATTACGTTTGAATGAGCCGTTGCATTGACATTACAGTTAAGAAAGAGACAAAATTATTCATATTTTCTACAAATAAGTTTTCCCAGGATGGTACATTTTGGAGGAGAATGATTATGTGAATAAAGAAAGGTTGGCTGCTAACATTCCACTAAATGGAATCACATGCATTTTTAGTCTCTTTTATCCATCAGATATCTCTTAAAACATTTCAAGTTCTCTCCAATTAATCATGGAAAGATTGAAATGAAACATAAGTAAATATATAATTAATTAATTGCATTAACTATGTGCTGGCTCTGCTTCAGAGAATTACCTATTTGACAGAGATTGCCCAGAAGTAACACTTATAATAGTCACCATTATTTTTTACATAAATTAAACAAACATGCAAGATAATTGTTACAAAAACTTTATCTAGTAAAAATTTCAAAGTGGCAACTTTTATCAGTTTCAAAAATGTTTCACAATTTATCAAAATACTGGATGATTCCATCATATCTTGCAATAGGTGTGATATTTGTTTCAAAAGTAAATATGTCATTTGACATAGCAATACTTTTATGATGAATGGGAGGGTTTTAATGTTACTTAATGGAGCTCTCTGGTAGTGAGGAATTATTAGATTAATTATTATATCATTTTATGATTTTCAATTTTGAGAAGCATCATTCTGTAGGCCAGTGGTCACCAAGCTGGTCCCTACGACCCGCTAGTGAGAGTTCTTAAGTTTTCGGCGGAGAAGTGAATAAAAAATTTCTGGCCAACGATATGGTCTTTTTATCAATAATCAAGCCTACAAAAGTAAAGAGAAATTACTTCAAAAGTTGCAGCTTTACACTTACTTCACTCTTTTCGTTTGAATCCTTGTCAGCTTCATCATTGTTAAGCAAAGTTTCACCTGCATGCGCCCGCAACCAAGAATCATCAGACCAAACTGGTTTGCTGGAACCTTCCTTTATCTTTTGCGGCTTAGCCAAATTCACTCGGATTGTCCGCCCAAACAGTTCAGAGTCATTCTGGGGAAAAAAAAGAAATATGGTTCAGTGGAACTACTATACTTATGTACTTTATAAACTAAATCTTGAACGAAAACGGTCATCATATAATAAATTAAAGGGTGTTTGGATTTTGAGAAACAGAATAGTAATAATATCAAACTTTTAAATCAACCTGCATCTCGGTTTGATTGACACAACTTAATACTAGGCTTTTATTCATATTACCAAACTCTGAATTCACATGCGTGCTCAACAAAACCTCAAGATTATTCTTGGCAATTCCTACAACCACATAATTAACTACCACTAAAACTTTGTGAATATACTACTCAAAGAACTCAACTAAAACATAAATGTAATATAGTGAAACAAAACAAAGTTGGGTGAGCTGTAAACGGTCAAGCTCGCACTACTCAAAACAAAAGTTAATACACCCGGCAAGAAATATGATCAGAAGAAAATTTTTTAGCCGACTCATCAATAACACCTTCGCAAACAACTCCTTTCAGTTCACTGCAAATAAGATAGTTAATAAATTGAGTGTGAGATGAACTAAATGCATTTAGCTTACCATGTTGTCTATTGCAGCTGCAGCATCCTCAGCCGATTCAAATTCAACAAAGGCAAATCCTCTGTGATGCTCGGTTTCATAATCTAAAGGAATCTGAACATCTACTATATCTCCAAATGGAATAAAAGCAGCATGAAGTACCTTTTCATCGACTTCTTCAGCTAAGCCACCTACATTTTAACACAGAATTTCTTAAAAATCTTTCATTTCGATTCAGTTTTCATTGAAGAGAAAAATGTATATTACTCACCAACGTAAATTGTTCTTTTCGGATTCGTAGACATGACGATGTTTAATGAAAATTAATTTCATAGGAAAAAAGAAAGAGACTTGGGTTATATTGCTAATCCGAAGATAAAATATTGCAGAGCATCTACTGCAGGCTTCAGCAGCAGATGACACACACCATCTTTGGCGCTACTTACATTCGCCGGAAAATCTTTCTCTGTTTCTTATTCGCCATCGCGGTTATAGATGTCAGGAAGAGAGTTACCGCGGAAATTGTTGAAGTCGTCGTCCTTCAATCAGGTACTGTACCAAATGTATCTGCTTTTATTCGTGATTGTGCAATATTTATGTCGTGTCTGCTACCCCGCCTACTACACGAACTTGTAAGTTTCGAGGGTTAATGTTTACTTGCTCAGAGTTTTTTTTATCTGGAATAACGTTTGTACATACTATTACATCGGTTTCCGTTAATGCCTTTCATAAATCTTTAAATAGAATTGTCATCCCATTATTATTCAGCCTTTCATTCATCTGAAGTATCTTAATTAAAGTAGAATGGAATGGCATCTGGCTATTTCACAAAATAAGTAAAACCATCTCTCTTTGTTCATATACATTTAGTAATTATAAACCTGGAACAATGGAATAAAATAGTATTCATATTTATGCAAATGAAAATTACAGAAATAAATATTGCTCTTGTGGTTTAACTTATGTTAGTGATAGCAGCAGTTGGTACATGATATATACATTTCTGGGGGCCAATTATGTAAGACTGGAAGCAAGTCAGGATGCCCTTCTATCACTTCTTGAGGTAAAAAGTCTTCCCAGCCTTTTTTCCGCACTGATGTTAAGCTTTTTAAAGCTTGTGAAATGATTAGGATATCAAAATCATTGGTTTACAGTTTACAAGTTTACTCATATATTAAACAGTTAAAGTATAACTTAACATGGATATCTGTGTAAATATTTCTGGGAAACAACTCTCCCAGTTATTTTGCCAGTTGCTTAATTTTTGAATCTCACATATGAATATCTATTTGGCGTTTTTCTAATGTTTGATGGAATTTTTTCATATATATTGTGGAACAAAAATGAATAATCTTCTGTAAACATAACCTAAAACTGATTGATTGATATCTTATGAGGACAAAAACGAAAGCAATTGAGATGGCTGATTTCCTCTATGAGGACAGATATTTCAAACAATTTATGCCTAAAATCATAAAGTAAGCATTGGAGAAAATCTACCTCGATAGTTATAAATTTCGTACCAGCTTTTATTCTTCATTTCTTAATAAAATGTACCATAAAATGATGTTTATTAAACATTTATGATCAGAATATAAGCTTTAAATAAACAACAGATTCTCCAATTATAAACAATTTATTTCACCATGAACAACAACAAGTCTATATACAGTCCACATCAGTGTATTGTTTTTTCAGAAAAGAATTTTTCATTGACAGTATATTGAGGCAGCTTAAGACAAATATTAAAATTCTCATCTCCATGCTCCAAACTTTAAGGTAATCTTGTACTACTATTATACATTAATAATTATCAATGAAGTATAATTCATCATATTCATTAAAATGTTTTCTTCTTCAAAATCTTGTACATATTTTAAATATTTTAGCTGGAATGAAATTATTACCAAATAATATTTTATAGCTTAGATTCAAAGTTATTTTTCCTTCTTAAGGTAAGTTTATGACAGAATAAGCAAAGTTATGAAGTTAATCATCAATGAACAGCAGAATTTGAATTAACATAATCAATCAGAAAAAGTTTTCGATCTTAAATTCCTTCAAGGTATGATGTAGGGAAATATCAGCCAAGAGGCAGCCTGTTTCCCTTTCAAAAATTGCTTTCCATCATTAATTTAAAATCAGCTTATTTGGAGCTTAATGATCTAGTAATTGGCAATCATAATTAGAAAAATAATGCAACATATAAAGATGAATTGGCAATTTTATATTAAATAAAATAGGGGCCAACAATCTATAAAAAAGTCTTTTTTACTAATAATTTACCGTTTAAATTATTTGAAATAATAATTAAGGGCATTTTTGGTCACATAGACATATTCTAAACATCCTAAAAATTGGTAATTTCAGCAAAAACTTAGATTTATGTTTGATAGCTGCACTAGTGTGTTTTCTTGAAAATAACCTAAAACCTATGTTATCAATTACTTAAATTCAATCATTTTGTAACTGGAAAATACGATTTGTACACATATTTAATGGACCTAAAACTTTTAAAACACTTCCAGAAACATTGATGAGTGGAGCATGGAGATTAAAACAATGATTCGATGATCAATAACATCACAAACAGTTACTAATCTAAGAGAACAAAATATAACATTGCAAACAGTTAAGGCATTTTAAAAAGTGCTTGCTGTGATTGAATTCAAACTGAAAAGCAAGTGATCTGGAAGAACATTTTGTAGTGGCATAAGATTCTTGGAAATTGATACCAATTCCAATATTTTATTGTCATTTTCATTATTTAGAGCATCACATGTATTAACTCCAATCCATAAAATTTTGAATTATATTATAATTTTGACCACCTTATAGACTCTATATTATAAAGAAATCTGTACATTGTACCAAAAAATATCACAAAAATATTAACATACGTACATATCACATACAAGTGAGGTTACTTTGTAATCTGTTCTAAACTTCATTTTAAAAAACATATGCCAGCTCTTCATTATTGTCTTATTGAAGATGTCATTACATGCAACTAAATATCACAACACATTCGGTATCAAGGCATGAATACACATTTTGTTACTTCAAAATTATGTTTTAAGCAATAAAATGAAATCATGCCCCATTGAATATTATCAAAATGTTAACTAATATAGACATCTAGAAATTTTAAGACTATTATATGTCTTTGTAATAGTATGGGTACTTGAAACCAAGTTCATTCAAGTTTCACTCCAAGTAAACTTCATCATTGATGAAGCTAAACAGTCATTAGCTTACATAATCAGTTTAATTCTACCCCTATTAGTTCTCTCACTCGCTTGAAATAATGTCTACTTGTAATTTAACTTACTTTAGACACTTCTCAACATTAAGCAGCTCTGACTGTATTTATTTTCTAACTAACTGAGTGATTATTACTTCAGTGGACTTCTAAAAGTGTGTAACTGTACTAAAAACAAGGCTATCATAATGAAAATAGGTGCTTGAACATAATGACTTCATTATATACACTTTTAATTGATTTATATTTGTTTAATACCATTCCGCTAATGTTAAATTTATGAAATCATCCCTAGAAAGAGCCTGGAATGTCCTTATTCAGCTTTGCTCTAGGTTAGTAATCAATGAAAACACTCACAGAACAGAAAAAGAAATTGAGAACATTTTTACCAGCTTAAAAAAAATGAGTGGATTAGATCAAAGCCACCTGTCATATTTAAAAGTATTTTTACAATCATAACACTGTACATATAATCAAAAACTGAGAGTTTGGCGGGAAAGTTGAGAAGGCACCAATCATTTCTTAAGTCCGTAACTTGTGAATTCAAGGATTCTCAAATGCACTGACAATCAAACCTCTTCAAAAAAGACTCATAAGCAAATGCAATCTTTCACAACTGTTATCCTTCCTCAAAGGATTTGAAATCATAGAAGTAATATTACATTTTGATAGGCAGCTAAAATATGGATATTAACATCCATGTTAGGTATTAGTTGTTTAGCAAATGCCATGCTGACCAAAAAATTTTCCCTAATTAATTAACTAATTTTCCTTAATTATTTCCATAATATTGAAAGATCCTGATAGCTTTTCCTGTCATTTAACAAAATAAGGTGCTACGTAAGATTCATCTTTCATGTTAGTGCAAACATCAAGGTAGTTTCAATTAGAAATCATTATTTTTTCATAAAACCTGCTATTCATACTTCAAATTCCTTCGGTATGTACCTAATTACTTTTTGTCTACATTTCAACATTTATTATGCATTTTCTTTCAGAGATATTTAATTAATAGAATACTTCCTGAGAAATGTCTCAACAGTTTACAATATATCTTTACATTCAAAGAATAGTGCAACAAGGTTTAATGTGGCAGTAACACAGACATTTCAATATCGAGAATTATGTACTTTGAGAAATTTAAGGATGGAGCTGGTGCCACATGAACTGGAAACACATAGATCACAATACAAGACACAAAGACTCAATACCTCAATTCTCAAGAAGGAGCAAATCATGGCAATGACTGATCTTCTATTTTTTACACTTTACATTAACTAACGTTTCCTTGAATTTTTTCAGTGAACCATTGATATTCACAAAGAAATTTGTGTTATTTTCTGAAATCTTTTCTTACACACAGATTTGTTTAATCGTTTTTAGTTTTTGGTGATTTATATGTTAGATGTTACTTTTAAGAATCATGTTATAAACTTTCACTGTGATTAATTTATAGCATGATGGAAGCTGAAACAGTTTTTCTTATGAAATCTGAATTTATTGGGACTTAAAAAGAAACAGTTTAGATAGCTTAGATGATACTCAATGAATTATTCAAAGTTAGGTATTTTTCAGCTTTTACGCATTTATCATTCACATTATCCTGAGAAATTAATTAGTTTAGGAATTTTAACTGATTATCTGGGAGAGGAGAATCATTTAGTATATATTTTAAGTTTATCTCAATCTCAAATGGTTTTCAGAATAGCACTTACTGGAGTAACAAATGTGGTTAATAATGTCATGTATACATATCTTACAGTGGACCATGAAGAAAAGCAAAGTATCAGATGATTCTGCATTCTAAATTTTTCCTTTGCAAATCACATAACTATAAATTCACCACATAAATATAAATCTATGAAAAAGTTATGAAATTTTATAGTTTTGATCTATTAAATTATAGAAATTTTGTTCAAATTTGGTATAAAGTATAATAATTGTTTTTAAATGAAATATTTCATTAAAAGTTTGAAATGAACCATGAGTTATCAAAAATAAACTAAAATCTATTATATTTTGATATGATCATCTGATATGACATACTTTTACTGAGAATAAAATTCTTTGATGATTGATATTCCATGCTAGTCATTCATTGTATGAATTAATCACAGAGTTCTTTGATAATCAGGAACATAGTGAAACAATCTATCAATATTCTCTATTAGAGCTTGAGATTTAGTAGTGGCTGTTTTTGAAGGATAAAGTAAACAATGAAACTAGTCTCTGATAGAATTTTAAAGCAGAGGTGCATGCAAAGAGTAATTATAGAGAACTGGAGCATTTTATTCACTGAATTCTTAGAAAGCAATTAAACAAAATTTGAAAATCAAATGTAAAATCTGAAATATTTTATTTTACTTTATGTTGTTAATTTAAAGCTTAAGACAAATATTAAAATTCTCATCTCCATGCTCCAAACTTTAAGGTAATCTTGTACTACTATTATACATTAATAATTATCAATGAAGTATAATTCATCATATTCATTAAAATGTTTTCTTCTTCAAAATCTTGTACATATTTTAAATATTTTAGCTGGAATGAAATTATTACCAAATAATATTTTATAGCTTAGATTCAAAGTTATTTTTCCTTCTTAAGGTAAGTTTATGACAGAATAAGCAAAGTTATGAAGTTAATCATCAATGAACAGCAGAATTTGAATTAACATAATCAATCAGAAAAAGTTTTCGATCTTAAATTCCTTCAAGGTATGATGTAGGGAAATATCAGCCAAGAGGCAGCCTGTTTCCCTTTCAAAAATTGCTTTCCATCATTAATTTAAAATCAGCTTATTTGGAGCTTAATGATCTAGTAATTGGCAATCATAATTAGAAAAATAATGCAACATATAAAGATGAATTGGCAATTTTATATTAAATAAAATAGGGGCCAACAATCTATAAAAAAGTCTTTTTTACTAATAATTTACCGTTTAAATTATTTGAAATAATAATTAAGGGCATTTTTGGTCACATAGACATATTCTAAACATCCTAAAAATTGGTAATTTCAGCAAAAACTTAGATTTATGTTTGATAGCTGCACTAGTGTGTTTTCTTGAAAATAACCTAAAACCTATGTTATCAATTACTTAAATTCAATCATTTTGTAACTGGAAAATACGATTTGTACACATATTTAATGGACCTAAAACTTTTAAAACACTTCCAGAAACATTGATGAGTGGAGCATGGAGATTAAAACAATGATTCGATGATCAATAACATCACAAACAGTTACTAATCTAAGAGAACAAAATATAACATTGCAAACAGTTAAGGCATTTTAAAAAGTGCTTGCTGTGATTGAATTCAAACTGAAAAGCAAGTGATCTGGAAGAACATTTTGTAGTGGCATAAGATTCTTGGAAATTGATACCAATTCCAATATTTTATTGTCATTTTCATTATTTAGAGCATCACATGTATTAACTCCAATCCATAAAATTTTGAATTATATTATAATTTTGANAATATTTATACATGTGGTTGATTTAACATTAGGAAAGTCAGGAAGAATTTTAAAAATATTCTGTAATTTGCAAGTATTGTAGCATCAGTTTAATTAAATTATTACTTTTATAAAGTAGGTAATCAGTCAAAGAAATCCAAAATACAACTTCATGATGATCTGAAGTTTAGTATCAGGCCATTCCAGTATAGAATTTTGAATTATTTTGAAGGTCATTGTCATTATCAAAAATAAACCTTCAGTATTGTTTAATTATTATTGTCATATTCAAATGAATGTCTAAGATAAATGATTATCTCATACATTTAACATATTGCTCCAAAATGATCCTTTTGAAAGGATTTCAAATCTAAAATTCTTGTAAATGCAACAATTGCTACATTTGTAATGTACATTCCACCACTTAAGGGCATTTCAGAAGCCAAACTTCACAAAATACTATGAAAATATAACCAACAATAGTAAAAAACTCTATCAATTATGGTGTCTCATCTTCTGCTATCTGCAGGAGAAGATAATGTTAAAGTATATAGAAAATGTACAATTGGCATTTAAAATTAAAATTTGGTAGCTCTGCAGCTTCTTACATCTTACAAAAAGGCTTAATCAAGAGGGAGTAACACTCATTTAATTACAAGGCATAGGATACTTGAGCCCAGAATAATTATTGTCTTTTACTCTCTAACATGTATCTTCCAATTTAGAATATCCATATTATAACTGACATATTTTATCCGAGATATCCATTGACTTAGATAATGTGCAGTTTCCTCCAGCTGAACATTATTTCCCTACTGCCACTGAATGACACAGATTTTAATCGCCTTACTTATTGTAATAATTTATTTGATGTTTACTGTTTCACAATTGAGTAATTCTATAATTTTGGAGCAGTGTTTTTTGCAATTCTCCAAAGTTGAAGTTTTACTTTGAAATGGAAAAAAAGGAGTTTGTGCAATATTTAACAAATCATATTTTTGTTCCAGTCCTTCAAAAAGAGAAGACATACGAAATGATGATCAGAGAATGAAGCAAGGAAACAGTTCTTGAATGAGGAAAAAGGTAATCCTATTTAAAGGACATCTTTCTTTCCTGTCTGATTTGTATGGAATTTGATTTTGAATTTCAGGTGATTTTGTGGAGTTTATTATTATTTATTATATCTTGAAATATGCATGACATTTGGCATTATCATACAATTTAATAGTAAGAAATATGGGATCAAAAGTTAATTTTGTATTAAAAATGGAGATTGCTGAGGTAAAATAATCAACAAATATAGTACTCATAGACCAATGAATACATTACAACTACAAAATAATCACAGTGAATCCAATGAGAAGATTTCGGATGGGTACTTTCAAGTCCAAATCAAATCTCATATTGACTAGTGTTTGTTAACTTGATATGTAACCACTTCTAGAGTAATATAATTATGTACAATTTATCATATGTTAGCTTTTATATCCTCATACTCAAAGCAATCAGAGTAATTTTTTTAAGATATGCTCAAAAAATCCATTCAGTCGCTACCTATTGAACTAGAAAAAAGAATCTTTCTCATTTAAACAGAGTCATGAATGTGTTAACTAAACCATTAAAATAGATAAGAAAGGATTATTTTCTAGAATCGTAAAGTAATTAAAATAAAAGTGCAGGTATGTTTCCTGAATCTAGTGTTTACAAACACCAATTAAACCTTACTTCTATGGATGGGGGGTCAGTAAGTTATCTTTGGAGGAGCCAAAAGAAGAAATAACTTGCCAGTGCTGGTGATGATATTGAAAAACATGTTTGGTTACTGTAGTATTTGTAAAAACCTCTAATTCAACAATGATTCAAATTTTTATGCTAGGGAAATTAACAAAAGTAAACAGTTGGACATGAAAGGTAAATGCCAGACACTTTCTTCATCTCTTACGTAATTAACTCTAAGTGTCATCATCTTCATCCTCTTCCCCATCTGGTGGTCTGGTAGGGCAGCAAAGTCCTTCTGAACCATCTTCACGGATGCAGAAGAGGAGAGTTTCAGCCATAGTTACTCGATGGGGACATACTCCATGCAGTTCACGAAGTTCTTCACGAGGAAACCATGCCGTTTCTTCATCCTCTACTATGACCACTCCAAAAGCCCTGAAAGATATTGTTAGGTGCTGTTATAGTTGATTTTCCTCACAGCAATGAATTTGTAAATGTTGGACTCAGCCATTTTCTACCCTAGAGGAAATTATCTTCAAAGAACTATTAAATTAGCTAGCAAGTAATATCAATGGTATCAATTAAATTCTGCAGTATTGATAAAAGTGATTAGTTTGTGTTAAAAAGCAAATAATGAGGTGGATCACTAATTCTTGTGACTCGAGTATCTAAAAATAATTATTGTTTTTTCATGCACCCCATCATCAGAACCATCAATGTTATCCAGATAGTATCTGTCTTTGAGCAATTTCAATATTTTGGCTAGGATTTATGATTTCATTCATAGCCTAAAAACGATACCTCTCCATTTTTAGTTTTCACATAGTTATTGATAGAACAATGTTCTATACATAGTAATTGAGAGTGTTTAATGGCTGGTGGTATAAATTTGTTACTGTAACAAGATTTGTCATGAAGAATAGGGAATGCTCTGAGTGAAAAATAAAGGATGATGCTAAGGAAATCAGAATCTTACCTTGCAATAGCCACCCCAGGAATCCAGAGTGCAGAGGCAAGAATTAAGACTGCAATCAAGCCCACTGCCCAATTTGGCCATTCTCTGTTTTCTGTTTCCCCACGACTTGCAACCCATGCTGGATACCCACTTCCCTCAGTTGCAATTTCAGCAAAGCTGGCAACTAAGATGGAGAGCATTGCTAACGGTGACAAATATTTCCAGCATGCCTGCCAGTATAATCCTGGTCTTCTTCCTGTCATCAGCTCAATGTCATCTGCAAATCTATTTTCAGAAGTCAAAGAAATAGTTAGAGAATTGTTTACCCCTTGTACCATAATATTTTAGTTCTAACATATTCATACATTTGGCTTTTGTAGAAATAGAAAGCCATAGAGTTCATTGGTGTTGGTGCAAACTAACCCTTCAAACTTTGACTAATTCCCTGCTGGTTTCTGTTCAACATGATGAAACTCCTACTGAGAAAGGATTATGTTTGATTAAGTCTGATAGGTACAATCAAAATAGATCTGTTGGTCAATTACTCAGTAAGTGATTAATTTGTAGGAAAATTATGAATAGTAGAAAGGCACAAGACCAGTTTTGGACGAATCATTTTCATTTATTGTTCTTGTAAATGCACAGTTTTTTATCTTGTTAGAATTTAAGATAAGAGCATTTTTCATTGACTGTGAAATTGTTACAGCAAAAATTCTATTCAAACATTTACTTGACCTGTTTAAAATTACATGATCAATAATCATTTAATAATGTGATTTGAATTAATGTGATTTGAGTTATACAGTCATTGATCTTCGATAACTACAAAGAAAAGAGGATCAGTCACAGAAAAGTGTTCAAATGTGTTATGTTTCCAAATCACTCATAAAATTTTTACTGGCAACAATTTTTGATTTTATGTAAAGAAAACACAAAAAGATGTTTATTGACTAAAAGCGTTGAGTAAATTGCAATTTAGTACATTTACGGTACACAACCTACAACTGCATTCAAGTATCTAATGGTATTTAATCAATTTTTGTTTGATTTTCTCTTATTCTATCATGATAAATTGTAACAAAACTGATAAATGTTGGACATTTAGCTTGTTGCAGGAGACTTTTGATGGTATTATTTTATCATTTATCATAGTATGTATGAATAGGCTAGGTAGTAAAGTATAATTTATGACTTTTATTATGTAGTTAATATTGATTATAATGATTATTACAAAATTATAGAAAATTACCTTTTGAGTCCATAAACATAAGAAACTCCAATACACTCAAAGAAGGCTATGATGAGTAAAGGAAAATTGCCACTGAAGTCATCAAAGAGTACAAAAACATAGTTCCCAGCTCCATGTGCAAATGCCATTGAAATCAGGCAGCACAATAGGCACAGGCCACCTATGGAAACAAATGCAATATTTCAATAGACTTGCTTTCATTATTAATTTCAGAGTTTATGCTTTGAAGAAATTTTCTCATTCCGATAAGTAAATGTTTTTGCGAATAAGATATTCTGTGATGCAGGATTCCAATCCTTTCTGTTTCCAAAAAACTTCCATATATTTCAAAACTAATGAGTTATAGGTTAAAGTGTGGAGTAAATTAACTACATTTTATCAACATTGGTGATTATAGAGCATTACTTTTTATTCATGCTCAAGAAAGGTTGATAAAAATAAATTGATATCTTTTTGATCACAATAGAAAAGTTATGTCAATTAACAAGAGAGCTATATAGAGAATTAAGAATTGTATCTGATATAATCCTTATAATATAATAATCCTAATAATAATAAAATATTAAAGTAGAAAAGTACTGCAAAATGCATAAAAATATTATCTTTGATTAAAATGTATTTAATTTTTAATAAAGTGTCCCAATAAAGAGCATACAAAAAGTTTTTGGGATAACACTCAATAACAGAATTGGGCAAAGTATCTTGTTTATTGAGTAATATTTAGGTTTACTGTAATTCTGTTTCAGTAATATTTAGGTTTATAGTAATAAAAGAATTGAAGGTACCTGTGAGGATTTCTTTCCTCAAATTAGGGAACAGTTTCATATCTACGACAGATGTAACAACTCCCTCTAAGGTGCCGAATTGAGAGTCTATCCCAAGNATTATAAAATTATAGAGAATTTATTAAGGGAAAATTCTTGTCCTGCTCCATAGCATCTTCCTCTTTTGCCTCATTTTAGAATGTTATATTTAACACATATTTATTTCCCTCAACTCTTTCATGGTTCTCTTAATTTGTCATAATACCTTATTTTTATTAATGCAACAAAGTAAGAATATGGTCTTGCAAATTAAAATTTTTGCTCTCAAACTTTTGTCAATGCAATGCTTGGGTCTCTTGTATTGTCAGGCTAGCCCTATGCACCGTTTTATTAACTGATGGATTAGAATAAATTGGAAACTATTGGTGAGTGCTTTCTTCAACAAATTCCTTTATTAGACATTTAAAGGCAGTTCAGCAAATTCCAGAATAAAAAAGAAAGGCAGAGAAAGATTCAGGACTTGGCATCCATTTGTATCAAACATTTAGGTAAATATGATTGGCTTAGATTCTGTAAGGCTATTTGCATAGTTATATACATTTGGTGATTTTTTATATATTTGGTACATGTCAGGAGCCAGATTCATCTTTTTAATTCTCTGATGTAG
Organism: Ladona fulva; assembly: GCA_000376725.2. Taxonomy (NCBI): domain Eukaryota; kingdom Metazoa; phylum Arthropoda; class Insecta; order Odonata; family Libellulidae; genus Ladona; species Ladona fulva. The sequence continues at coordinate 3,438,498 of KZ308477.1, read as the reverse complement.
TAAGCGTGGGATGATTTCTATGACTGATATATTTGTTACTCAAACTTTGGTGGAATTAATTCCATATTAGATGATTTGAATAAGTGTTTGACTTATCATCAAGTTATCTCCATGTATGAAATCTCATAAAATTCATTACTAATTATTTAACTACTCAACTTTGTTTTGAACAACTTAACCTTTTCTACTAGAATCAGAAGTATCAAACAATTCAAGGGCCTCTGGATAGCCATGTGGGCAACTTGGGTGAAATCGGTTCTGGGTTCGATTCCTGGTTGGGACTCATGTGCAAAATAACCTTAGCTGTCAAAGCACTTCTATAAATGACTACTACTACTTAAACAAATTCAATATTACATGAGGCTGTGTAACTATATTATTTTTGTAAATTTCAAATCATTGATAGTCATTTAATGAGATCTCATTTCAACTGTTGGCAAACTTTAGCAACTTGATTAATCGATTTTAACTGTGTTTTGTTTTCCCAAAGATCGGATAATTGATTTGCAAAGAAGTATTACTGCTTAAGGTTTGAGATAGTCTACTATTATGGAGATTTCTATTTAATGCAGTGTGTTAAATGTCACAAGTAAAGGTTATTTTTCTGTTAAAGAAGCCGAATTGCTCAAAAGATTATGTTCAGAAGGATAAAGAGCTACTGACCTCATGTGTGGTATATAATGATGGAAATTTAATTTCTTTAATGTTAAACCTTTTTATTTTATCCACTAACAATTTTACTTTTGCAACAAAATATTTCCCAAGTAAAGTTTACTTTCAGTTAAGTCTATGTATTTAAAGCNAATTTTTAATAAAGTGTCCCAATAAAGAGCATACAAAAAGTTTTTGGGATAACACTCAATAACAGAATTGGGCAAAGTATCTTGTTTATTGAGTAATATTTAGGTTTACTGTAATTCTGTTTCAGTAATATTTAGGTTTATAGTAATAAAAGAATTGAAGGTACCTGTGAGGATTTCTTTCCTCAAATTAGGGAACAGTTTCATATCTACGACAGATGTAACAACTCCCTCTAAGGTGCCGAATTGAGAGTCTATCCCAAGAGTGAAGAGCATCAGGAAGAATAGGACGGACCAGAATTGTGCCCCTGGAAATTGGTTAATGGCTTCAGTGAAGATGATGAATGCCAATCCGGTGCCTGCAGCGGACTTGAGGAACAGAATGAGAGAGTTTAGAAATATTTTCATTGTTCTAAAATTGATTTCATGTCATGCAATGAACCATACTTCAGATTACTAGCAGATGCCTATGAAGATATTTTATCTGAATAGAAATTCATTGCAAATGTTTACAACTCCTCATGAGCATATTTCATATTCCTCATGCTAATACTTTTGCTTTGACAGCAAATAATGTGGCTTACATGCTGTGCTGTTGTTATCAAATTGCAGCTTCACATCCAGAGACAGATTTCATAGGCCTCTATCTCATGATATTGATCAATGTATAAATGAAGTAAAATTTGAACTCTAAAATATCCATCTCATGAATATTGTTACTAACAATATTTAATACTTCTCTAGTTTCATATTGAAATCATACTTAATTATACCAAGTTTATTGTGCCTACAACAACAAGTAAGAAATCTGGCTCTGTCTGGATTCCTTATAAAAAGTAGATAATTATTAAATTTAAAAAAATATGCTTAAAGTTAAGTGCATTTTAATTTCATATTAAACTATAAACATGCAAAAGATTGAAAGTTTAGGAAAGAAGCAAAAGACCAAATATTGGGATTAAATATGTTAAGCACCAATGATAAAGCCAAGACTGCTCTCAGCTGGTGGATATTGTCTTACTTCACCTTCAAAATGCTTCCTTCAATTACAAACAAGTACCATTAATCATGAAGCTGCAGAAAATGTTCTGTTACTTTTACAAAAGTTTTTATTGAGTGAGAGAAAATCCATAGCAGCATAAAAGCAAAAAATCATCACAAAAATGTTGGCTAGGTTTCTGGCTCTAATCATCAGCTGGTCACCTGCTGTATTTCTACTACATTGAATTGGATTATATAGATTTATAGATGATTGAATTGGTATTTTTTTTTGATTTTCAAGATGGATCTTTAACTATAAAACCAAAGACAAGGTTTAACAAATGGATTATGAAAATTTTAAAATTGATTGCAAACTAAGCAACAGCTCTTGCTAGTAAAAAATAGAAATGTCTGTCTTCACAAGTATTTGCGCCTTGAGCTATGTAAATATCCTTTAGTTTGTGAGGTTTAATATTTTAGAAAACCATTGTTCCTGTAATTGGTAAAATGAAGAATTTTTATGTAATTAATGTAATGAAGAGTATTTCATGTAATTAATCCATTCATAGATCCTTTTTCTTCAGATAGCTAGATCATAAATGATTTAGTTACTAATTGAAATAATTAAGCTTAGTTGCATGTATCTGGAAAATTTATTAAAAATGGTAAATATGGTAGTTAAACTTAAATATGTTGTTGTAAATGTCTTCTGTGCTAATGAAATTTCTTTTTATTCCATTCCTTTTTAAGAGCATTTTATGGAACACAAATCCAGAGAAATTCATTTATTGATATATTTGATTTAGTAGTAAAAGATCTTGTCATGGAAATTCAAAGTTAAGTTGGAACTATCTTAACCAAAGCTATGAAAGATTTTGTTTAAAAAATATAAATTAAAAAAATTCAATGCATTATAGAGCTTTCAAGTTCCAAAATTTATCCGAGTATACATTACCTCCAAAGCCATGACTTCTTTCTTAGCAAAATATTTAGCCAGGCTGATCAGTATTTGTCAACAATTTCCATGCAGAAGTACCACTGAGGTGGAATATTCAGCCATTGGAAAAAATTCTGAGATGAGAAAGTTGAAACTGTTTTCTATCCAAAATGTGATATTCTTACCACTGCTGCTTATTTCTACTTCTTAATCATGCATATATAGGTACATTTGTGCATTTACGACGTTAATTGCATTATATGTGCATATTCAACTTTTCATTGCATGGTTGTGCAAATTTTGTGCATTATTGTGACTTTAACGTACATTTTAGCACCTCTCATTTAGGGGAAAATTTGAAGCTTCTCAGAGCACATCACACTGGCCATTTCCCTGACATTTCCTGCCAAATGAATTCAGTATTCCATTACATTGATGAGGTAAAACTTGGTGACTTTGGCTTCAGTTTTTACATTAATAAATAGAAAAACTACCCATTTTCAGTCCATTTTCATACATTTAAAGCATTTTGTGCCAAAGAAAGAAGAAGGTCATTCATAATTAATTAATAAATTTTTTACATTTGAGGAACAATCAATATGGGGATATAGGGATTTATACAAGGATTGTGCAAATATTTTAAGAACAGGTGATCAAGTACTTAATTCATTATCAAAACAAACAACATTTATGAAAAGTTTATGATACAACTAAAACTAATCGATGGCTCTCATTGCTCAACATAAACAGATGGCTAAAGATGGTTTGATTAAAAGAAAAATAAAGGATTTAATGAATGTTGCAAATTTATCATTCGAATGGCATCCAAATAATAAGAATGAGTGAATAAATAAAAGATATTTAAGATGAGTGGAGGACTCAAGTTAAAAACAGCTATGAAACAGCTAAAGTAAATACATTTTTATAAGGGTGAAGATGAAACACCAAGGAAGGATGATAAAAATCGTTGTATTAATCAGATATTTTAATTGAAGTATGAAATGTTTGAGTCATGACATCTTTAGGTAATTTTCATTCCAAGGATTCTAAAATTATGATATTTAAACATTCTTTTTCTAAAAGATTCTAAAATTATGACATTTAGAAATTCTTGCACTATTTAGATATATATTATACATATACTGTAGATCTTGCCTAAAGCCAATATATAAATATTTTCTTATCCAAATGAAATAGCATTTATGGTGATAGAATGGACATATGAGTTGTGTGCTAACAATATGGTTGTTTTTGATGAAATTTGTTATAAAAATCCTTATTCAATGAAAATTCCTTTCATAGCATGACTAAAGGAAAAGACTTATTCAATTCTTACATTATCTAACTCTTTTTCCAGGTCACATTCTGGAAGATTTGGCAAATCTGGTATTGCTGTAGACTGCAAATAAGCGGTATATGCTGCAATGCTTCCATTTGATGGGCTCCATCCCAGTAGAGGTGAGTGGGTTGAAGAAATACTTGCCAAAGATGAGTAGTAGGACATCATTGTTGCATTTCTTTCTTCCAGACACTTGTCGTATATCATATGTGCTTTGAAACCTGAAACATCAAATATAAGAATGCCTCAAATGCTTTCTTATGAAAAAGAGATTAGTTAATGATGAACATCTCCTGTCATGCTAAAGAATGTTACATGATGAGTTTTACTCATCCTTGTACTCCATTTAAATCTATAGGCACCTTCCCTTTATGAACTTGTACTTTACAAAACTCTGGATTTAGATAATTATCTTCAAGAGAATCATACAAATATTTTCAGATAAAAGTTGTTCATGCTATCCAGGGATGCTAATGAATGAAAGCAAAACAATTGAAAATTATTCTATCATGTCCATTAGGCTGCATTATTGCCTAACCAAACTAAGGTCCAATAATGAAGATATTATAGCAAAAATGTCTAGGATGGATTTAAGATAATACTAAAATTCCGATATTTTTGGATGACCATGCCTCTGAACCTCAGGCATCACTTGCATATTTTCTCTTAAGTCATATTTTCAGTTACGACTTTATTCTACTTATTTTGTTCATCACCAGCTCCTTATGTATCTTCTTTATCTTACAGTAAAAGTATTTTGGCTTTAATGATGGAAGAGATTTTATAAACAGTATTTCATTATTCTTCTATTTAAAAGACATTATTGAGAAATTTTAAAATTTGGATGAAACTTCATTTTATAGATAGTTTTCTATTCAGAATTACACTTTATCTTATGACCTCCTTGTTTCTTAGCTACTGTGTGGGAGATATTAATTTGTAAATATGAGATAACTTGTATTAGCGTTTTTAGTTAACTGTTAATATCTGTCAGGAAAGAAAACTGGAACACAGTTGTTGATGAATTAGAGGTTTAAAAACACTAAGAAAGCTGTATTTTGGCTGATGAAACTTCCTGTTTGTTCTCTAAATGAGAGTCCTTTTTGCAAATACACAGCTTATGGAATGTTTTCAAACCTATTATGGCTAATATACTAAATACAGCGAAGTAAGATTAAGAGCTGGTATTGTTTAAGATTTTTACCAATTTTTCCTTTCAGTATGAAATGTACATTATTTATCACTGCATTCTAGTGTTTAGCTTTAAACATTTAAAAGTAGGAGGAAAAAATTTTTATTGAAACAGTGGGCATTTGCTTCTAGTTTTTAATTTACCAAGATATTTTGGCACATGAAACATTAAAGTGTTTGCAGTACCTCCACTCCCTTCTCTAGACTACAACCTTATCATGGTGGAAGGGCTTGCATGTTCCTATGACCTAGAGAGCGTAACTGGCGGGAACTATGTTCCTGGTAGGGTCACCCATGTCAGAATGGTCAATAGGTAGGGGTCAGACGAAAGGTAGTCCACGCAGTGTCTGTACCTCAGTGAGGCTGCTGCAAAGGCGTCTGTACCCCAGTGGGGCGGCCATTATGGGTGATGGTGGTGTCACGTTAAGAGAAAGGTTGAGGAAGGCAATGGGAAACCACCTCGACTACCACACTTATCCCAAGCAATCATGATGTGCCAATATAAGAATATTGTAAGTGGCGTAAGCGGGACTCAACCCTCTACGGGGAGTGTCGTGCCCGGCAGTGATAGTAGTAAGGCTATCTCGGTCGTCATTCCACGAAACCCTTACCCAGGAAACGACAAGAAAAGAAGAGAGAAGATGGCCAAGGAAACAAGGGTGGGAACCTGGAATGTTAGGACAATGCTTAGGAAAGGAAAGTTGGAAAATGTAAAGGTAGAAATGAAGAGGTCCAACATTAACATACTAGGGCTATGTGAAGTGCGATGGAAGGATGGGGGTGATTTCTGGAGTGATGATGTCAGAGTAATTTTCAGTGGGGGAAATTCTAGCCAGAGGGGAGTTGCGGTAGTGCTAGACAAGAAAGCGGGAAAAGCCGTGATAGCTACAGAGCTAATAAGCGACCGGGTTATGTCAGTAGAAATAAAGGCTGAGCCAGTAAACACGGTGATAGTTCAGGTGTACTTGCCCACTAGCGAACATAGTGATGATGAAGTAGAACTTGTTTATGAACAAATAGAAGAAGTAATGGGAAGGGTTAGAGGCAATAAAAACCTAATTGTAATGGGGGACTGGAATACAGTAGTTGGACAAGGCAAAGATGGAGAAGAAGTGGGAGGGTTCGGACTAGGAAATAGAAATGAAAGGGGACAGAAATTAGTAGACTTTTGTAAGAGGAATTACCTCTGTATTACAAACACACTTTTTCAGCACCATAATAGAAGGAGGTACACATGGAAAAAGCCAGGAGGTATGGATAGGTACCAAATTGATTACATTTTGGTAAGAAAAAGGTTTAGAAATAGTGTTAAAAATTCAAAAAGTTACCCTGGTGCTGATGTTGACTCATACCATAACCTGGTCATGATGAAAACCGAGCTAAAAGGGAACTTACTATAGATGGAGAATGGGAAAAGATTAAAAACAGTATCGATGATAATGCACAAATAACTATTGGGAGGGTCAAACGAAACAAAATTAGGAAACTGTGGGTGACGGTAGAAATGATAAATAAAATGGAGGAAAGAAGGAAATGGAAAGGGGTTAACACAGAACAAGGACGTAGCATGTATAGGGCTCTCAATAACGAACTGAGAAGGGAAACAAATAGGGCAAGGGAACAGTGGTGGAAGGTTCAATGTAACGAAATAGAAAAGCTGGATGAAAGGGGGAGGGTCGACCTAATGTATAGAAAGGTGAAACAGTTAACGGGAAATAAAACATGAAACAGAACAACCACAATAAAAGATAATAACGGTAAAGTTATATGAGATCCAGCCAGCATAAGAGAAAGGTAGAAAGAATATGTTGAGGAACTATATGGAAAGAACATGAAGCCAACAAACATAATGTTAGAAAGTGAACAAGAAGTGGAGGATGATGATGTTGGACCTGGAATATTATATAGTGAAATTGATAAGGCCTTGCATGATATGATAGGAAATAAAGCAATGGGCATTGACAAGATACCAGTTGAGCAACTTAAAAACCTGGGGGAAAAGGGTAAGAGAGAATTCTATAATTTATGTAGAAAAATTTATGATGATGGGGAGTGACCAGAGGATTTTACTAAGACAGTCCTGATTCCTTTACAGAAAAAGAATAATGCTTCTGAGTGTCGGGATTATTGTACAATTTCGTTATTATTTACTTTACAATCTTCTATGACATATGACAATGATCGAAGCAGATTCACAAGCATTTCCTGTTATCAGCCGAAAGGCGGCTTGCCGGTTAGATACACAGATATAGATTTACTCAACGAAAACAATATTTAGATGTTTCATCTTTCTGAAATGCCGTTGACAAAAATGAGCAGAATAATAAAACTCTTCTAAATGGTCCTATGTGCGACCCTGCGATTCGTTAAATGCAAATCATTCGACACTACAAATCTCATAAAATTTCTTCCTTCTCACATACCTGTAGCCTACCATTAATTCTTATCGTGAATTTTGTATATCAATTCCTTATGTGCTCTTGTAGAAAAATGCATAAGTTAATAATAAACCCTGCAAGCAATAAAAGTGAACTAAAATGCATGACCTATGATTCAAGATGGAATTAGTCGTCAGGGGGACTGGTTGTTTACAGCCACAAAGTATCACATAATATTCGACTATTTTTTTCGAAATCCTCGTATTTTCGAATCGAAATCAATGTTCAACGGCTAAAATAAGAATTTTCATTCAATTTCCCTCAATTTGGTGCTTATTCCGATTTCTAATGGCTATTTTTTCTGATTTAATTCCCAAAAGAAATTAAGTCTGCAAGCTGTAAAAGTGAACTTTACATATATTTCTTACGGGAAAGGTTTCCCTCGTCTACGATCGAACCGGGGACTAAAAGGCACATGCAAATTATCTGCGTGGGGAAAAGATGCATTAATGTGCCAATCTTGAAAGTTGGGAAACGTTTAGTTGTAGAGATTAGGGGAAAATGAAGTTTCCCTCCCCTACTTTCCCCACCCACCTCTTTTTCACCTCCGCCTATG
>KZ308477.1:3351624-3428676 GCA_000376725.2 Ladona fulva | reverse complement strand
ATTATAAAATTATAGAGAATTTATTAAGGGAAAATTCTTGTCCTGCTCCATAGCATCTTCCTCTTTTGCCTCATTTTAGAATGTTATATTTAACACATATTTATTTCCCTCAACTCTTTCATGGTTCTCTTAATTTGTCATAATACCTTATTTTTATTAATGCAACAAAGTAAGAATATGGTCTTGCAAATTAAAATTTTTGCTCTCAAACTTTTGTCAATGCAATGCTTGGGTCTCTTGTATTGTCAGGCTAGCCCTATGCACCGTTTTATTAACTGATGGATTAGAATAAATTGGAAACTATTGGTGAGTGCTTTCTTCAACAAATTCCTTTATTAGACATTTAAAGGCAGTTCAGCAAATTCCAGAATAAAAAAGAAAGGCAGAGAAAGATTCAGGACTTGGCATCCATTTGTATCAAACATTTAGGTAAATATGATTGGCTTAGATTCTGTAAGGCTATTTGCATAGTTATATACATTTGGTGATTTTTTATATATTTGGTACATGTCAGGAGCCAGATTCATCTTTTTAATTCTCTGATGTAGTAAGCGTGGGATGATTTCTATGACTGATATATTTGTTACTCAAACTTTGGTGGAATTAATTCCATATTAGATGATTTGAATAAGTGTTTGACTTATCATCAAGTTATCTCCATGTATGAAATCTCATAAAATTCATTACTAATTATTTAACTACTCAACTTTGTTTTGAACAACTTAACCTTTTCTACTAGAATCAGAAGTATCAAACAATTCAAGGGCCTCTGGATAGCCATGTGGGCAACTTGGGTGAAATCGGTTCTGGGTTCGATTCCTGGTTGGGACTCATGTGCAAAATAACCTTAGCTGTCAAAGCACTTCTATAAATGACTACTACTACTTAAACAAATTCAATATTACATGAGGCTGTGTAACTATATTATTTTTGTAAATTTCAAATCATTGATAGTCATTTAATGAGATCTCATTTCAACTGTTGGCAAACTTTAGCAACTTGATTAATCGATTTTAACTGTGTTTTGTTTTCCCAAAGATCGGATAATTGATTTGCAAAGAAGTATTACTGCTTAAGGTTTGAGATAGTCTACTATTATGGAGATTTCTATTTAATGCAGTGTGTTAAATGTCACAAGTAAAGGTTATTTTTCTGTTAAAGAAGCCGAATTGCTCAAAAGATTATGTTCAGAAGGATAAAGAGCTACTGACCTCATGTGTGGTATATAATGATGGAAATTTAATTTCTTTAATGTTAAACCTTTTTATTTTATCCACTAACAATTTTACTTTTGCAACAAAATATTTCCCAAGTAAAGTTTACTTTCAGTTAAGTCTATGTATTTAAAGCATAATGATTATTGCTTTATTTTGGTTTTGCATAATGCTGTCTCAAACCTTTATAAACTTTTCCTGGCCCAATTTAGATACATTGTATTACTGTCACATTCAGAGCAGGGTTGTTGGGCCCATAATGAGTTAAACTGTTCTAAGGCTTTACATTATAATTAGATATATATATATTTTTTTTTAACATGCAGTAATTTAAGAGATTATTCTTTACATTAGTGAACAAAATGCATAGCATACGAACCTATTACTGAGAAGACGACAATTCCAGCGAACATAGAGGTAAAGCAATTGGTGAGAGAAACCATTATTGCATCTCGATAGCAGTCATTGTTGACAGGATTATATGATGAAAAGGCTATGAGACCACCAAATGCCAAACCAAGGGAGAAGAAGATCTGTGTCCCAGCTTCCAGCCAAACCACAGGATCTGTCAATGTATACCACTGGAGAGAATGGTCGTTTAATTTAAATTTTAACAACATTTGCTGAATATTGTGCTACTGAATTATACTATGCTAAAGAATTCTTTTCATCAAATGAAAAATCAGAGCACTACTTTAAAATTAGGATTTAAAAAAATTTTTTTATTTTAGTGTGTCAGCTTATGAACTGAGTATTAGTTAAAGAAATCAACCCATTGACCTGAATGTTTGCACACTTTTTCTGTATAACTTCACAGTTGCTGGTAATTATCTACCTTAATATTTGAGAAATTCATTCATTCATTCATTTCAAAAGATGTTTACTCTTTCCTTTAGTTCCATTGAAAACTCATAATACTTTCAGTAGGATAGTCAGGGGGTTTTTGGGTATTAAAATTCCCAAGAGCCCAAATGGGTTTTAAAATAATTGAGGTAATAGGAGGTAAATAGTAATAATTCAAATATTTAGAGTTACACACACCACTGGTTACTTGCAGGGAATATATGTAAATTAAAATTCTGATTCTGTCATTGTTACATTTAGAGCAGAAGTTAGTCTGCCTTAGGAATGTAGGCAATTTTGCATTTACTCCATGGCAGTATTTGCAGAGAGATCTTCTTCATTTATATGAGTTAGTGTGTAAGTATTTTCTTTCTGTTGTTTTACATCTTTACTTCCATTACTTCAAGCAATTCTTAAGTTTTAAATCCATTTAAGTTAACCTCAAAATTACCCTCAGTTTCCTCCAATACAGCCACAGTTTTTCAAGAGGTGTTCAATGAATTATATTGATATTAAAGATTTAATTCAAAAAGCAGATGAGTGCAATATGTATGTACAAAATGGTTTATTTCAAGTTGTACCAAGGGTGGAGTTATTACTGAAATATGTTAACAATGATGAAGAAATTTAGCATATTTATATTGGTGTGGAAGAAATTTTACTACAAGAAAGAGAGCAAGATAAATAAGGAAGTTCATCTGCAGGTTAGTCATTAATAAGATAAACAAGAAAATGAAAGCCTTTAGCTCTGTCTATAAGCTGGTCATGCTATACTTTTTGGTTCAGCTCTATGGACTTATCCAGTTCATTACTTAACTATCAGGTTTCATAGTTCTTTTCAGATATCTATATCCTTTTAGGTTATCATTGCTTTACTATCTTTTATTATTACATACCTTGGGTGTAAAGAGATGTCTCAGCCCATCTGACATTCCTTTCAGTGTTATGCCCCGGAAAAAGAAGATGATCAGAACGATGTATGGAAAAGTGGCAGTCACATACACAACCTGAAAGAAATATATATCTTTATTCCCATAATAAGTAAAAAGTGAATAAAGAAGTATTTTCTAATTAGTGATGTTTTTTTATGTAAGCTAACACTAATCACCAATTTCTAATCAATCCACGAATGTAATATGTTTTGTCAAAATATGATGTAATAAAACAGCAGGAGTTACAAAAATAATCTCCAATACAAGTTAGAAATCCATGAAAGAAAGGAGGTTAGAAGCTAATGGAGTTGCTATGTGAGCTTTAAAGGGTTAAGGATGTGATTACTTGATTACTTAAATTCAGAGAAAGTATATTTCCAGATGACATTACCAGTATATGTGTACCCCCTGCTTCTTTGGTTGATCTGACAATCAGCATACAATTAGAGAAATTGATGTTAAGACTAGTCATTTTAAGAACTCATTATTCCAAAAACAATGCACAATGGAAATCGAGCAAACTGATAAGATTATCACTTGATGTTTACACCTCCTGCCACAGGCTGATGGTCAGCTTGCAGAGCATCAAGTAGATGTTGATAAAATTTTGGTAAGAAAATAGTGCAGGTGACTCTTTTGTAGATTCATATGTAGTATTGCATTATATTTGTAGTAATATTTTTTTTGAATAAGCAAGTTAACAGCTCAGCACATTTACAGTATCCCTGCATTAATGTTATATCTTGGCACACTTCCTTCATTAATTAGACTTTCCATATATCTTCTCCTTTATTTTACTTTATTCCTCTAATTACTAATGTCCCTCCCTATGGTGTGTTATCACACACGCCTTCTCTATTCTTGTTTGACTTCTGTTCCTGTTATATTCCATTCTCAATAAATTTATTTTATACTTTTCTTGAAAAACCCAATTTTTGCTACCATGAATGGTTTATAGAAAATATATTTCATTATTCAATGTGTCTTTTAGAAAAACTGAAATTTAAATGTGTCAATTGAAAAATATCCATCATTTGGCAAATTTATATCGAGAGAGAGATCTTGAAGTTTGATCAAGCAGAATATTATCTCTTTCTCATTTGAAACTTTAATGTTCTTAATCAAGAGGTGGCATTTTACAATTATTATTCATGAACTATCCTCAAGTTATAGCAAAGAGTTTCAGTGAATTGTCTACTTGGAATATCATATAAGTCTCTTCGTCTATGAGCTTGGAAAATCGGAGAGGATTAATATTGGTAATTCTTCATCACTATAAGAGTAAAATTTTCCTTTAATCATACTCCAATCATTTTTTACATTCATTAAGTAGTGAAGATCCTCACCAATTAAAATGCTTTACATTAAATTTAAAGTTTTTGAAGGATGTGATTTTTAGCTAGTGCGGATGTTCAACTAAGATTAAAAAGAAAAATGGGATTGCTTAAATCATCCATAAATAACAATATCCAACCCTTGAGAAAATTTGTGGATTGAATGCAGCAATCTTACCTTGCCAGATGATGCGATTCCTTTGATCATGCACATGTAGACTAGAAGCCAGGCTATTATTAATGCAAGGGCTATCTTCCAGTTGAATACTTCAGGATCATTAATGTCTTCTGAGATCATAAGTGTTGTTCTGTACCAGAAGTATTGGGTTGGACTACTTCTCTGAAAAATTATGCCTTTCTTTAATATAAATTGAAACATATATTTAAACAGAAATGTTTTAATAAAAAATAATAGCTACATTAATACACCTCAATTAAAAACAAATTTAGATATAAGACCATTTTTCATTTTTACGGTATTAACAACCAATACAATAATATTACCCCAAAGTAACAACTGCGGTAGATTAATTTGATATGAAGAAAATTATGTTATTAATGTAAGCGTTATGGTAATACATATGTTAGTGAAAAAGGAAAATCACACAGATATGTACCTCGGATAATACAGATCCTCGGTTAATCAGAACTCAGATTATCAAGACTCAACCGTATAACTGAATTCGAATCCTGAAATTCAAGTGTGAAACCTTAGCCAGACTAAGTGTCTACTTAACCAGAGTTACTTACCACACACTCGGGTTCAGGGACGTAAGATCCATTTTCGTAGTATTTGTTAGGACACTCTGCCCAAGGAAGCTGTGCCTGAAAACTCTGAAAGTAAGAACACAAAGGTCGCACAGTTAAAATTAAATTATTTAGGCAAGAATTGAAAAATTCTTTAATATGAAAGGCAATTTTTTTACAGCCATTAAATTATAGTAAGACAGCATAGGTTGCTTAAAATACAGCAATGAAAAGAAAATCTTTGAAAATACGACTTAGGAAACTCTCGGAGAGAGGGAAAAAAGAGAGAATATACTTTGCGATGCTTGTAGTTTTGTAGACATTTTCGTAATTATTTACTCGGAAAACAGTGTTAGTATTTAATGGGCCGACGAAGCTGGAAAGACTTTTGCTATAATGTAACTAACTAATGAATTTTTTCTTTAGTAAAAAGTGGAAGTGAAAGATCTCCTATTGAAGAGGCAATGAAGTAACGCGATCTCCCACTTTAATAGGAGTCCGATCACATTTTTCGCGGTAACCCTGCGGGCAATGAGTATCGTATGGATGTAGACATACCCCCTAACTTTAGGGGGAAAAATCCCCCTAAATTTCTATCATCCTCATGTATAATTTGCGTAGCGTCTGCCTGTCCGTTCCTCTCTATTTCAGAAACTTTTTTGTAAAGCTATGAGACAAAGTGCATTGTGTTTCTAAGAGGTTGAAAGCCCCAGGATAACTATTCACAAATCATAGAAGGATCGGATTCTAAGCGAGGAGCGCATAATACGTTTCCGGCACATAATACGTCACACGCGATTTTCCATTTTCCAGACTGCAAGGTTTTATTCCTTCATTCAGTAAAATGCATTGATTTGAACGGATTTACACCGCAATTGCTTCATTAGACGGCTAAAACTATAATCTATCTTATTCTTGCGATTTTAAAGCGTTTTCCGGCGATTTAATCGCAAATTTGCCATTTATATATTTATAAATCGAATATTTCTTTCTCTCTGGTAATTACTTTGGCGAACATCACTGTTGTATGGGATTCGGTTGCTATTAAAGAAACTCTAGAAAGAAGGTTAACGCTTCTCCTTTCATTTATTAAGTGTATTTTGCATTGCATATTATTGTAACGACAAAAATTAATAGATAATTAACGGTTTGTTCAAAGTAGTTGTATTCACTGTGTTAATGATAAAATAGTTTCTATAAGTAGAACCATCACACTATTAAATCGTATCTACAATTCGAAAACTTGAAATCATTATAAACTCTCTCTATAGCAATTGATATTTAATATGATAGGAATCACATTGGAATTAAAAGAAAACCAGCTTCTTCCTATTGTAAACATCTAATTCAGGTTGCAGAAGGTAGATCAGAAGTTGCAATTTACGACTGATAAATTATACAGACGGTCTTTAGATGTGTTAGAAATCGAAGGAGTTAAAATGTGACGATTCGTGGTTGGTAAATATAAGATTTATGAGGAATTATTGCTGACACTGATTTTAAATATTTCAACAATGGGTATTTTGTACATCAAATTTGGGTAGTACATCATATTTTATTCCCGTTTTCCCCGTTGAACTCACCGGGCACCTCCATAATCTCGAAGACTCAGAAGATTAAGGTGGTAAGAAGTTCGGTTAATCCTAGACCTCCCGTTGTTTCTGGTTTCAGCGAGGAAGTTTGCACGGACATCCGGCGTAAACAGCTCTGGAGCGTTTTAAACCTCTAATAGTAGTAATCGTAGTAATACTCAATTTTATATAAAATTCAGTCTCCAGAAGATTTTACGTAATGATTCTGCTTATTAGCAGGTCCTATTTTATGATTTAATTGCTTCAATAAATGGAAGTTTTGATGCATAAGACTATATTTATTTATAAATAATTCTCATAATAGTTCTAATGATTTACATAAAACCTAATTCTGCCTTTATTCTTGTGGTGATTCCTTACTGACAGTCAGCAGTTTAGAAAACAGTTTCAAGGAGCAGCAATGAATGGGGCGTGATTCACTTGATTATCTGAATAAGTAGCGTGAATGCCTCAATATATACCTACATCTACATAAATACCCTGCAAGCCGCCTTTCGGCGTGTGGCAGGGGGTGTAAACACCGAGGGTTCGGACTATTTTTTTAACCTATTGTTATCGCGTATCGTTCGCGGGAAGAATGAATTCTTAAAACGACTCGTCCTAGCATCTATTTTTCTTATTTTTCGCTCATTGTCGGATCGCCCAAGGTAGCAGGGGGTTTGCGTAATATCGACTACATCTTCCGCGAACGTACTTTCACTAAATTTATCAAGCAATCGCAATCTAGCTTCTAATCTCTTTTCTTTTAAGGATTCCCAACCTGCGTCTGAGAGCATATTGGTAACGCTTACTTTTTTGTCGTAGTACTTTTTAGCAAAACGTATCGCTTTCCGTTGTACTTTCTGGAATTCACGGGTGCTTGTTTCGTCCGCCACGTGAATTTCAGGACTTGCGCTTTTTCAAATATCAGTTTATAATATCGTTTTATGTTAAGGGAGTAGTGCATGCTCTTTGCAGCTAAGACAACGAAGCAACAATTTGCATCGTAATTCTTGAACCATAAGAAGAAACCGAACAATCAACAATTGATAATCGTTTAGTGGTTAATATCTTTTCTGGGGAATAGGAGTTAATATCGCTTCTGGACGACCGCCTTTAAAGCCACCTGATTTATCGCGCAATAAAGAACAACCTAGCTCTATGAGACCTCATTGTATTTCACCTTAATTCCGGAACGTGTTGCAGTCTTAAACGGTTTTTCCATTCCATCTGCGGATATTGGATTCACGTGATCGTCCTCACAAGTTTTGCGGCGAGCTTGAGTTTAATTTACCTGGGCAAAGTAGAAGAGGCACCAAGCAATGATGGTGTTATAG
Source organism: Ladona fulva (assembly GCA_000376725.2). NCBI lineage: Eukaryota > Metazoa > Arthropoda > Insecta > Odonata > Libellulidae > Ladona > Ladona fulva. The sequence goes on along the minus strand of KZ308477.1, from coordinate 3,420,698 downwards.
TAAAGCGCCACGTTGAAGGAGACCACGGCGCTGCTGATACCAATTCCTCCAAGGTACGGGGACATCTGATTCCATACTCCGATGGCACCCTTTCGAAGACGTTGTCCAATCGCCAATTCCAGGTAGAAAATGGGTATCCCTTCCACGGCCAGCATCACGAAGTACGGTATAAGAAATGCTCCTGTCCAATTTAAAATCGTACGGTGAGATCAATGAAAGAGTTCATGGCAAAAATTAAAGGAATATCAAGGAACACAATCTACTCGTACTTCATCACAGATAGGGGGTGAATTAACACCAAAATCCCTATCTCAATATGGGCTATTTGTTTCTTTATTGCTGTGAGGAGAAAGCGATCAGAATTTACTTCCGTTTTAGCGAGTATTTCCTCGTAACTATTTGTCGATTAATATTGGAGTTTACTTTCGTTGCAAATTAGAATCACAAGTTATGTGCTCGGCCAAAAAGTTCTGTACCGATGAATGTTTTGAATTACGGAAAAAATTACTATAATACTACTTTCAATTCGACCGTAGGCAACGCCAGATATTTCAACTCCTTTATATAATTCAGTTACCATTTAGTGAACCTTAAGGTGTAAACATATTTTGAATTCTCTGCTTACCTCCGCCATTCTTCTGAGCCAAGTAAGGGAATCTCCAGACGTTCCCCAACCCGACAGCGTAACCCACAGTGGCGAGGAGGAAGGTGAGTTTGCTGTCCCATGATTCCCTCTGCTCCCCATTAGGGCCCAATCCCCCGCCACTCGGCAAACCCACAGCTGCTCCGCCAGGAACACCGGGATCCGTCACCGGCACCTTATTCCTCTGCTCGGCCGCTCCTTCGTTTGTCTGTAACATGTATCGGATTCAGGCTTACCGCTCTTAACATACCTTTCATTATACAGGCGTTAAAACTTAAATTTTCGTGCTCTTAGAGTTAGGGTGAGATATTAGGTCCGAGTGGACAACTCTTCCACCGGACCCCGTTCGTCGCTTTTATATTTTATACGAATAGGAAAGAGAAATAGAAGGGCGTGGAAAACAGTCTTCGCAACTAATGGCTGAAGAAGAAAAACACAAAATCCCCTTTGTACTCGAATGTTGTACACGTACAATGAATGAAAACATATCAGTTCGACGAGTAAAGCAAGGACAAACTATATCACTCCTCATCTTCCGTAATATGCCGTTTTACAGTCCAAGTCTTTGGATAGCTAATAACAGATAGTTTTAGGAATCAACCAGCGTTCAAGTGGATGACTTTTTACGACTGATATACATTTTACTTTTTTATGACTTATGACGTGGATAGCAAAATGAAGGAAACAACACAAAAATGGATTCCGCCCTCACACTTAAGGGAATAAAAATACAATTTCAGCAGAAAAAATATGTATCTTTGAATTGGCGCTAGATCAGGCTTGTCTTAATGGTATTTTATCCCATGAATATTTTTACAATAACTTTCAATAAACCTCAGATCTAAACCTAGTCGATATATGGTTTAGTAGTTACTTCAGGGAGGGAACAACGTCGCTCTATAGGAATACAACTAGATTCAACTGAAATATAATTATATAGTTTACATTTTGAAGACAAGTGAGGATGAATTTTTCATTTCGAATTAACTGAAATCCAAAATCAGAGGGTCTCCAAAATAGGTAATGGAATGCCGAGTTTTCCTTTGGCGATAACGGCCCGGGTTCGATTCCCGGTAGGGGCCGACTTTATGGAATGACCTCAGCTGAGAAATTACTAATGTCACTGCTACCATAATCAGGTGCAACTATTAACAATGATTTATAAAATATTTATGAGATTCATCGGTCAAAGAGGTCACAGCTGAAAACGAATAAGTACGGAATGAAGAGGGAAAGATGTTAAACATTGAACATAAAGGTGTGCTCCTTAAAACACGAAGATAAAAATAGCGACTTGACTGAGACCTGAACCGAGGTCTATTATTTTCCTAGTAAGTATTGTAACACTAAACTACTATGACGCGTCTCTTCTGTCGTGGGGATGCTTTGAGAGCGAGTGGCAAGTGGTGCTCCACATACTGGCACCAACCACCGCCAGAGGTCCTCTTCGAGGCAGCCAGCTCTTAAAGCAATGTTTAGAGGTATTCCCCACCAGAAGAAACGTACTAGGATGAGGGAAAGGGGTTTTTTACTTTGCACGAGGAGGCGTGCTAAGTAAGTAACCATCGCTGCACGGTAGTTTAGTGGTTAGAATACCTACCCGGAGAGTGGGAGACATGTGTTTGAGTCCCAGTTATGTTGCTTAATTCATTCCTTTGCTTAATTCATCCATCTTTCTTACCGAAATACACATTTCAGTTCTCTACTTTCGCTTCCTGACGCTACCTTTTCCTTCGTTCTTCCCCACTTTCCTTTGCTGTCGATTTTAACCTCCATCTTGATCACTGGTTTCTTTATCCCTCAGAAGCCTAAATTTCCCTGATTTTATTACCCTCCCATTAAATCCTTTCCAAGACCATAAAATTCGCCGCGGCGGCCGTAACTTTGTGAAGGTCCATCCCCGAATAGGTTGCTAAATCCCTAATAACTAACGGCGGAAGAAAACACTAACTGAGAAACTACCCCTAATCCACCTACCAAGTGGATACTCTGACCGATTGAGTTATCACGCATCTTATTCTTACTCTTTTTCAGGAAGCTTTAGTCGGCAAAGCGAGCGGTGGCTCTGGTTCAGCGGCACACACCACCTCCACGACCTCATTGAGGAAGCTAGCCTACAAAGCGATGGTGAGTGAAAACTTCCTTCACAAATCACAAGGACATATGATTAGCTTCGCTCGTCAATTTGTGCTTCAGGATAAACGAAGGAGGTAAAACCTCTCTTAAGAAAAAGTTAGACATTTTTACTTCCATTTATCCTTCAAGCTAAACGTGAATTGTCGAACCACGATATGGAAAATAACAAATGATTTATCAACTTACACTAGTCACAAATTATAATGTATTGTCGACTAGTTTCGAAGTTTGAGAATAAACATCCTCAAGAATGCTTAATGAAAGTGCTTTTATAGATATAAGAATCAGAGGAACAAGCCGTTGAAATATATCCTCGCTAAATATCAGTCTGCCTTACTTCTCAGACTTTAATGCGTAAAATAAAAGCCATTTGCAGATTCTCTTAGAGCAACTGAAATTATTTTCACATCAGGAATTAAGAAATCGCGTAATATAATGAAAATATTGTTCATTCGCATCCTGTCTTCCTCATAACTACTTGTATCTCTTAATCCTCACCTAGCTTCATGACTCACACAACCTACCTATGGTTATTACTGCCAGCAATATAGGTCGAGATTTGATAAGCTATAAAGCACTGAGATAAATCGCCAAGTACTATAATTGTTATTCTAGAAAATCACAAGTGAGAAGTAGAAACCTCTACAAGAGAGACATACACTTCCAGACATCTGAAAGCGAGACCGCCTCGCCTTACTATACATCTCTATAAGCGAGTGTCTTCTAGAAAATGCAACACATTGAGCATGTTTTGTCTGGCTATACGCAGTTTTTTTTAAAGGAGTCAGGCTTGCACTAGTAAATAAAGAAAATTATTGCACGGGTCAATCACTGAGGGAGGTACGTTGTGTCCTCAGGAGCTATTTCACGAACAGAAATGGCTGCCAAGATGGAGAAGATTAGGCTAGCGGGAGATTGAATACAAAAGGAAAGCCCTTTCCCAAGAAGCAAGAAGTTTTGGCAGCGCTGTAGGTGGTCCACGGGTTTTTGAAATTTCGAGGGGTCGATCAGTCAATACCTGATGAGATTTGTAAGCTTGAAAAAAATTTTCAAAATGAGAAAACAAACAAATGAAACTTACGGATTTTTTTAACTAAGTGTAACTTTGTTTCATAATAATGTATCTTGATGATTACATAATAAGTTGTATATTTTTATTACCCGCTCATTCCTCATCCTGTCTTCCTTTTATTTTAAACCGATATAGGACCCAGTATTATTGTGTGTACTTAAAATGAACTTCACTTTAGGGCCCAGTGGCCAATGGCTTGTTAAAGTGAAGATTATAATTAATACCTACAGATACGATGGATTAGCATGAGTATTAGCTATAATCTTCACTTTAACTGTAACAAACAATTATAACACCGAGCCCTAAAGAGAACGTTAGTTTAAGCCCATTTTAAGCACACGTTATAATGCCGGGCCTAAGTGAGGAAAGTAGATGCTAGACCTGGATTAATGGAAAACTCGATAAGTGAGGGAAGCAGCTCCTGAACTTCTATAAGTGAGAAACTAGATAAATGAGAAACCTCTGTAAGCGAAGAAAAATTGCGGGTCCTCTGTACTTATGCTTATCCAGGTTCGACTGTAACCTAACTGTTCTTCTTCTCTTATCCTTTCTCCTACAATAAGCATCTAATGTAATGTAGCGTAGTACTAATATTTCTTTCCCGTTTCTGCTCTCTCTGTAAAGTCATCACACCAGAAGCTTGTTAGAACCCCTTAAAATAACTACCATTAGCTCTGGAGAGTAAATGAGGCTTTCTGCGTGAGAGGAGTGAATGTTTTTGCACATAAATCTGATATGCTCAAGGTAGGCTTTGTGGAATGGTGCAATTCTTAGAAAGAAATGAATTTGTAATTTCCATGGAATATATTTTTATGGTGGAAAGGAGAATGCGACTTCTTTCGTCTTACCGACATCTTCAGGCAACTTTATAAAAACTTTATACCTCTGAGACAATGCCGTATGTGTTAAAATTCCACGTATGCACTGCACCATAATGCTATGAGAAACACCTTTCAAGCATTCAGTGAGGTGTATCTAAATGAATGACATCGTTCATAAACTCTTATTCCACGGTAGCCTTAATATTTTTGCAGCCATACAGAAAACAAAACAAAGTTGATGGATGAGGGGTAGGCTTCCTTTATGCCGTAGCAAGACAAGAATGGAAATCATTCCATTCATCAAGATATGACAGTAGAAACCAATTCTTGGCGTTTATCGTGAAATATTCATCCTTACATCCTTCCGACCATGTTTATTTTCGTCAACTCGGAGAGTTTTTGTGCGTTATTTTTCTGCTATCGAGATGAGTGTTCATTGAAGTCATCGAACTAAGACATTCAACTGCGAAACACAGTTCCTACGATAGTTGCGGAAGTTGACTTTGCGAACTTACTTCCACATTCGCATGGTGTAAAGGTAACCGGTATATTTGTCCACTTTACTCTTGAAGAAAAGATGATACAATGTTTCAGTTTGCTAAATATATATTTAATAATGTGAGCATCTCTTCATGCATAGAAAATTTTCAGTTTTCTTCTCGCATAAGATAGAGGAAAATGTACCTTTCATTTACTTTTGTCTCAGTCATGTTCGTGGCTGTGATAATATGAAAGTAACCGAGGTTTAGGTGATGCTGAATAATGGCATCTCAGTAGAAAAGTTAACAATAATTTTGTGATTTCCGCAACATTTTTTGCTTATAGAACGAAAAATGTTGTGGAAATTAGAGTCATTCTTCACTTCTATGTACTGTCGTTCCACGAAGACCTACTCGTAACACAAAGTGCCTACGCGATAACACGTATCAATAGTTTTGGTCACTCCTTATCGAATGCTGCAAAGAAAGTTAATAATACGAATTCTAACGAATCTACTGAACGTTCTAACGAATTTTTCCGTTATTAGCAATCTGGCTCATTGAGGAAGGAAAACTTAAACTACCTCACTCCTCATCCCGCTTAATTAACCTCACCTCCTACCCTTTGGTTTTTCTATTTAATGGTGGAGTGGTATGGACTTAGGGGTCCGGCCAGCCTTCGGGCTGATGACTGTGCGGACACATCTATTTCGACCGTATCTCTGTTAGTTCATCTCTTTATTTGGCCATCCTCAACGGCCCCTCGTATCTGGGATGGTCCGAATGTGACCGGGTTAAGGGGTAGGAGGGAGTCGCGGCAGCAGACGTCATGCGATCGAAACCGATCGTTTCAATCGGCTTTAAAGACTGGAGACGTCATCGCTGACGTCAGAAAAACACGTTACCTCAATACAAAGCAGGCTTTAATATGATACGATTTGGCTGATGTGGTTAAAATGTATTGCGAACGCATTGCAATGAGCGGCGATAATGACTTGTGTTGCAATTGGGCTTTTCTTAAGATACAATTCACTGCAAGGGCGGTCCTGATTATTCTTAAAGTCTTGTAATTCACCGGATATCACGCTGAGTTTTGAGCTTCATGTGCTATAATTAGGGGGATGGTTCATGTAAAAATCGTATATGATTTTAATAATTGTGAAATAATAACTTATGTTTACAACTGGGCGGTATTTAACAAGATCCAATGACAATTTTTAGCGACGAAGAACATATAAATTGTTTAAAAAATTTTGTGTTGACCTTATTCTGATATTTCCTGTGACACTTTTGTTTTCATTAGTTTTCATTCACGCATATCCATAGCCTTAGTATTAACTGCGCGTATACTAGATTTAAATGTGATGAAATTAGAGTGTCATACGTATTTTGACAATTTATATTACAGAATTGTCACAAAATTCACAATAATTGTTATTATTCGAAGTTTTTATATAATGTGTCCAAATGCAGGAAGTTAACTCACTCATATAATTGGATGGTGTTTGTGCGATGGTTATTTACGAAGATCTTTGCTAATTAAGTTTTAACGATGCTTCATTAGATTGATCTTTAGCATAAATTACTTTGCGTTCTTGAAAGATTTTGATATTTTCAACAATTGAGTAGTTTCTAGAGGCCGATCATGTTTATACGTCAGAGATGATCTAAAATTATACACAATAATCATATATCATGCATACATAAATATTCTACCCCTTGGTTGGTTCATGTGCCTTAATATTCCATATTTTATGCAATTTATTTCTTTTTTTGGTAACCCACGCCACCCTTTATGTCATCTAACATCTTTTGCCTTCTTCTTCCCCTCTGTCTTTTCCCTTGCATTCTACCCTTAACTATTTTCGTCAGCAATCCCTCTCCTCTCAATATTTGACCGCCCATTTCCTCTATCGACGCTTAGTTTTAAAATGCCTCTCTTCCCCAACCATATCTAATACCTCTGTTTGGTTTTTATCTAAGACTATAATCTCCATAAAAGAACACTGATTTACAATTGAGGTGATGTTGACTTTTTCTAATATTAGAAGTTGAAAATTTCTATTTTCAAAAAATCATTAATTTGACAATTTAGCCACCTTATAATTAGCGTTAAAAATTTTTAATGTAACGATAACGACTGCTTGATCATTATGGTTCGGAGATTAAGAACATAACCACAAATGGTTTATGACGGTTAAGAATAACCCATCCCATTTTTCTGTTTTGCGATTAATTTTAGATCAATCAGAAAATGAGGATTTCATCCCTTTCATGGAAACACCTCTGATTCTTTAGCGAAAATAAAAATGTAGAAACGAAACCATTTTTGTACTTATCCCGATAAGGGACAGCTTCTTGAAAAGTATGCCAAGGTCTGAGAAATCTCATTTGCTTATTCGCGTCTTGGTGACAAGAAAAATTTTGAGAATAATGGACGAAAATAATAAAAGAAAGTAAATTGTACTGTGCATCTCTTACGACTATATTTTAGTCAGAATAAGGCGCGTATTTCAACATAGTAGCTTTTGCTCATCAAAATGTTTCAGCGTGCTTCCAGAAAAATCGAGTATCTGTTGCTAAGTGACGACTGAGGTCGAAGAAAATATTTCGTTACTCGTAAGTTCCATTGGCTACTACTGTAATGATAGCCTTCCATAAAATTCGTATGGTATACAATCCACAATGAAAGAAATACTTCGTTCTGATTTATCTCGTGAGTTTCCGCAAAGACAAAAAGTTTGAGAGCGTAAGTACAGCATGGTGATAATATTTTATTTCGTACCCGATGTACACAATCCTCATATTGCCCACTCGCCGCATTCCAGAGCTATAAAAAATGCATTGATACATCCATCCTTCGGGACTTCGTTCAAACATCTCGCAATAAAACATGGCATCGAGCGAATTTCCGAGGAATAAAAAATTTCAGAATTTCAAACTTTCGAGTTATGCATTACAACTAATGCTTCTTATTCTTGCTCGGTCCTATCACAGTAGAGATTCTGTACAATTCCTGATTGACCGAGGATCCGTATTATTCGAGGTATATTCGTGTGCTTCTTTCTCAGTTACATACCGTATGCACCGGCACTCAGCGTAAAACACTTTCTCTGTAACTGAAATATGCCAGTTCAGCGTTGACAAGGAAACGTTGGCATAATAATTTGGAGATGAACGGAGTAATGAAGTGAGAACTGCATCTGGACAATTGACGTATATACTATGAAGGAAAAGAGAAAAATTTATATAAGAAAATCTTCGTCAATGTGAATTTTTAATAGCAAATAAAAGTCGTAGTATGGCAAGGCATGAAAAGAGAGCATTTATTGTAGTAGTAGTATTGTTAAAAGTGCTTTGATAGCTGAGGTCATTTCGCACGTAGGCCTCCACCAGGAATCGAACCTGAGACTGCTTTCACCGAAGTCGAACGCGTTGCCCACATTGCTATCCGGGAGCCTGAGAGCATTTATTTCTTTCTATAACTACGCAAGACGACCTTTCAGTATTATGCGAGTATTTGATTATGAAAGTGTTCATCAAAGTTATTTTTCAATTGTACATACAAGTCATACCACTACGGCTAGGCATGAAAATGGAGTGCTTATGTCTTATGTTACGTATGCAATACGATCCTTCCGTATTAACCCCGACTTACAATATTAACTCGGATAATCGAAACTATTACCCTTATCATTACATATTTCTGGGTCCCCCAATTTTGGTAGTTTTTATTAAATTCGATAATAGCCGAAGCAGATTAGAAATCCCAAAAAGCAGTGGAAACAAGGAAAATATATTACCACCCTCGCTGATATCTTTCTAGGATTTCCAGATGAAACAGGGTCCAATATGACACGGTATGATACCGGGTCCAATATGAATTGCAACCCCAAGTGCTGTAGACCTTCCTTCACCCTCCTCTTGTCGACCCTGATTGGATGATAATTTTGTGTACTTGGGTGGAAAGTTTCCCTAGAGGGAAAGATTTGACGGAGAGATAGAAAGGGAGTAGAATACGCGTGGGAGAATGGTGGGCGGTATTTGGTCAGAGACCACATCCGAAACATGTGGACGGCCACGAAAGACTTCAAGAGAACAGTCGGGGGAAACGATGAAAGAGTCCGGTGCTATTTTGCGCTAGTTAGATCCCATATGCTTGCAGCATATGAAAGCAAGTAGACGGGAGTTGCGAGACGAGATTCGTAAAGGTATTAGAAAAGGTCCAGCGTCAATCCGAGTGGTAAGAATCGATGCGAAAAATCGATAAACGTAACCAAGATGCTTCTTCTTCAGGATGGGGGTCGTTAGAAGAGGAGAGTGAAGTTTTAGATGAAAGTTAGCCTATAAAGTTAGAGATAATAAGTTCTCGGAATATAGTAGATACCCTGTGTCCACCTTGTGACATAGACAGATCAAGTGCTGAAAGTAAAATGAGAGAAATAGATCTAGGAATAGCCGCTTCAAAGATATATTTTTTAGGGTCGATACGCGTCAGTGACAGATTAGAGAAATCGACTTAAAGAGCATGCAACCCTTGTCAAACCCCAAAAGGTGGACCCTTTCCTTTCTCCTGTTGGCGTAAATACAGATGTCGACGTAGGCATTATCGCAAGATGCGGATTCGGTCGTGAACAGAACTATAATTTCCCCACTTAATTTTTTAGCAAAGACGGTTGGACTTTTTAGAAGGAGCGTATGAAGAGAATTTGTATGATCAATTATCATGTTATACCATCGTCGAACAACAGTCGTAATCGGTTATAGGCTTCCGTTCGAGTATTACATGCAGCGAATCTGTTTGTAAAGAACACTTGGGCAAAGTGCTTCATTCCCCGATGAATGGTACACTTGAGCATGGCGGCACGGGTGAAAAAAAATCGGAGATAAATATCCCAGAGCGCTCCTTTCATCCAACACAGTAGCAAGGATTTCCATTGGATTGTTACGCCTCTGACGTCACAGCAGACTAACAATCGATCTAGCCAAACTATGTCGGAAGGTCGCAGTATGGGGTTTGTTTTACACTATCTTTTTAAACAAAAAATAATGGGAATAGCAGCTTTTTCATTAAACTCTCCGTCTTAATTGGTTTCTTCCCCATTTTGCGGTGGGGTAAAGAAGGGCGGGGAACAGAAGAAAGGCTGAAAAAAGCGTGGAGCGTGGTTGGGATCCCTAATACGCTATCAAGTGAACGAGGAGTATTGGAAAAACGGAAAAGTATGGGATTCCTCCCGAAACTATCGAGAAGATACCAGAAGGGAACGCTCAAGTCTTTTGATGTGATTTTTAGATGAAAAACTCTTTTCTGTACTCTGATTAGTAAGCAAATGCCGTTTTATAGGAGGTATGTGATCAAGCGAGCATTTCCAATCCTTTGGTAATGTTGTGCCTTGGGTAGCCAAAATTTAAATTTACATTTACTATACCAATGGCGCGTGGCAGGGGGTGTAAAACACATATAATCTTCTCACACCCTAACTGCTATTAGCTTCGCTAATACTACGAGGGAAAAACGACCAAAAGTATCTATCCGTCCTGACAATCACTTCCATGAATCGCTTCTTAGTTTTCTCTCGGAACTCACGCACATTGCTAACCGGAATAACGATATCAGCTATCTCGTCGATGAGATCTGTGTTGATAAACTTTTCGTAAAGCTTAGGTTGGTAATAAATTCTTCTGTACCTAAGCAAAATCAACCCGACGGGTTCTATGATAGCCGAAACACTACTGTCGAATCTAAAATATCCCTTGACAATCCTAGTCGCTCTACGTTGAACCATCTCAAGATCGGGCACTAATTCTACTTCGTGAGAATCCCAAATTGCACTACACTACTCGAGGAGAGGTCTAATCAAGAAAAAACGCCTTAACCGGGTTTGTACTTTACTTTTAACTGTATTTGGAAAGATAAAAGTTGGCAACTAAAGAATTAAATAGTTGCATTTTTTACTTCTTTTATTTTCTCGTGAGCAGTTGCTGGATTCTGGATGAACTCTAGGTTATATTGTTATTATTACCTGTAGTATTCGCAATCGCAAAGTGATTTAGTAATCATTTGTCCAAATCGATGAGTTTCTTTAGAGTACACGTTGCTTAATCGTAAAATTCTCATTTTCAACCGAAGGATTTAGGACTGACGATGCTCGCAAGCGAAAAAGAAAGGGAAAAACTAGAGGCAACGTTCTCTTCTTTTGTAGTCGCAGCGTATCGCAATGGAATCAGGTCATCCGTTGTATCTTGCTTTGCTTAAACGATTCCCTATTTGTTGTCGGAATCGATTTGAGAATAAGTAAAAGAATCGCTTGTTTCGGTCTTTTTCAGCCTTGCTACTATGTGTGGTCATTTCCAACTATCATCAGAAAATCGTTTTCCTAATTTTTCGCTATGAAGACGTTTTTACCGAATCAAAAACTACTCTATACGCGAAAAGCCACTTAAATTTAATTTAATGTTCAAGGAAACATTAAATAACCGCTATGAGCTTCGAACTCCTTTCTTTTCAATTTCGCTATGACTTGCTCTCTTTACAGGTCAATTAATTTTTCTTGTTATTTATTGAAAATTATTTTATTGTAAATATCTCGTTACAAAATCATCTTCATCCACAGCTTTAACAGTGATTTTGATCTTTAACTTTCACATTATTCTAAACTGCGCCAAGAAGGTGTATATCCCTGATATTCTCGTATCCATGATAGTCTTCGAATAACTTAGTCCGATGTATTTTAGGGTAGATATACTCGTATTTCATATAGTTATTCATTACTTATTATTAGTCATATTTTCTTTATTTTTCAATATCCTTCCATTTTACAATTAGATTTACATTTGTACACCGCAAGCTGCCGTATGGCGAAAGGCAGTGGGTATGTGAAAACAGCACTTCCTAATTCACTAAATCATTCGCATGCTTAATACTATTGGATAAAAGAGGAAGATAGTTATCAGTAGTTATCGCTATTATCTCGAGAAATCTCTCAGCCGTAAGGCTACGAAAATCACTTTCGCTTACAGCGGAAGTACTGTGTTGCATACTTTGTCTCTACTGATCACTACCATAGAATTTTTCGGAAAGTTTCTCAGTAAAACTTTACTCTATTTTCCTATCCTGGAGAGATTCTCATGTGAGGGTTATGATGATTTCTGATACATTTGTATGAAATATAGGAATTTCCTTACAAAACGAATCGCTCTACGCTAAAAGCGGTTTAGCTCCAACATTAAACCCTTCTCGTGAGTATTCCTCTGTTATATCCCTCTTGCGTAATATTCTGTAATTCATTTCTTCGAAAGGAAAAATTGCGTAAGAAATACCCTTACAAAATAAGTGGAATGCATATGAATGTGTTGGGCTTCCGGATAGCCACGTGGGCAACTAGTAAACTTCGGCGAAATCGGTCCTGGGTTCGATTATCGGTTGGGACCTACGTGCGAAATGACCCAAGCTGGCGAAGCAATTTTAACAATACAACAGCAGCATATAAATGTAGTCGAGTCAGTTGAATATCTCGAAATCACTCTTGAAAATTACTTAAACTGGAGCGCACACATCCAAAAAATCTCCGGTAAAGTAACTAAAAATACTAATACATATCTAAATACATACATTTTAGAAAGAAATACGAATACATATCTTCAATGCCCAATCTGCTGACCCATTTATTGAATTAGGTTGAGAAATTCTCTTCACGGAGCCATGAGAAACCTCGGAAGTTTCGAGAAACAAACTTTTCGAGATGTGAATCCTGGTCGGGAATGAATGAGCATCGTTAGATGGTGTTCTGAAGTTAATGATGATTATTGGTGTACCCAAATGATTATTGTTATAGATTTTAATGTGTGTTTATGTAGTGTATATAAAACAGCATACGATAGAAATAACGCATACCTGAGCGGAGGGAGTGGCTGTAAGAGTTTCCGTTACACAATTTACTCATTTCCGGATATATTATTATTATTAGACCCTAGCGAGGTCAGGCCCGAGTGGGCCTCTCTTACACCTAACTACGGATATAGCGGTACATCGTTTCGTTTTATGAGGAAAAGTCCATATAAGAGTAGCACAATGGCCTCACAAAGAATACATTTCGGAGCATTCCATGAGTGACCAACATGAATACCGTCATATTACTTATGCTAATTTTTTAAAATTTTTTCTCATCGCAGGGATAAACATCAATGTAAGAAAGAGGGTAGGTGAGAGACTTACCATAGGAATTTGTAGGCGTCATCATAAGGTGCATAAAAGATTTACTTTTTAGATTTAGATTTGCACCCCGAAAGCCGCCAGTGGTGTATGGCAGGGGGTGTATTAACACCTTACCAAATCTACCCTATTAGATTCTCTGATGCTATCCGGAATGAATGACCAGAGGTATCTAATTGATTTAGTGGTTACTTCCTTGTAAAGCTTCGTCGATGCTTCTCGGAGATTGCGCTTGTTTTTTAAAGGAATTACTTTATCTTTTACTTCGTCTAAAAATTCTGTACCGATGAATTTTTCGAAAAGTCGGCAATCAGATCTTCTCTCCTGCAGTGAGTTCCACCCGAGTGATTTCATCATAGCCGTAACGCCACTGTCGAACCTGAAATCTCCACTGACGAAACGTGCTGCTATCCATTGGACCATCTCTAAATCTGAGTCTAACCCTTCTTAATATGGATCCAAATTTGCGCAGCAGTATTCAGGATTAGGTCGAAAGGGAGAAAAGTAAGCAATTTCTTTGACTCTAGATGGGCATCCCTTCAGGGTTTTAATCTTAATCTTTGCATCTATTCGCCTTTCCTATAGAATCTCGAATATGCTCCTTAAACGATAATCAACTGCTGAGTGTAACTCTTAGGTATTTATTGTGACGCACGAACTCTAAATAATGTCCTGAAATTTGGTATTGTTCGCTAATAATGTTAGTGGAACGCGTGAACGAGAATCATTCTGATAAAGACTCTCAACGTTGAAACCTTGGTAATAAGAATGAAATCGTTTTACTGGTAACTAGTAAAAGTTGTGCTTTTATTCCTCTCTCATTTTGGAGATCTGTCACAAAGTTGATGCCGAAACTGTTAATTCTTAATGAGTAATACATTTTTCCTATCTTATACTCGAGGGAAAAACGAAAGAGACGGAATTCATCAATAGGTGGGAGCAAGAACAGTGCACGTTCTTCCACGTTGGATTGAATTGAATCTATTTCACAGTTGCTTACGTGGGTTATGAGATAGCCGTGCGGAGTTTGCAGTGGGTGACACATGGTGAGCGTATCGACCACCTCTTCGACTTATTGGCTTTCTCCGACCACAAGGGATCCGCAACCTATCTATTCAAGTTAGCTAACCTATTTTTGGGGCGATGCTGGGTCAACTTGATTGCCCTCTACGGTTGTATAAACAGCGATGCCAATTCGTTTTTTCTTCGCTAGATATGGTGGAACGCCTTCACTCAGTGGAGAAGTTTGTCATTCATCGTGGGTAACGGCATGATTCGAGAAAAGTTCGCTTAGTAGAAATACCTACAATAATAAACAAATTCTGCAATACTATGCTAGTGTACTAAAAACATAGTGATAATGCAGGGCTGGGGAACCATGTATTCAGGCGGAAAGCCGCATGCTTCATTCAGAAACAAATCGCACTTTAGCGGTATCTTACCTACATCAACGATCAAAATTCTATGTGAGAAAACGAACTCCTTAAGTGTAAAGCCTTAAAGGGATTATTTTTCATCTTAATTTCACTCCTTGTCATTAGCGAGATTAGGAAACGGAGTAATTCCCATTGGTGTATTTGCTTGGGAAGGGAGGAGAAAGCCGCACCGAACGCTCGAAATGGCCGCATGCGGCCTAAAAGGGGCCGGTTCCCATATCTCTACGTTAATGCACGTATAGATTTAGTTGATCGTATTTTAAGATTATTTCATTATAACTTTCTACCTTGAAATTGTTCGCACCATAGACAAACGAAGTAGGCAATTAAATATATTTAAAGTATGAAGTATACATGAAGACATAAACCAATTTTTAGAGCAAGTGTTGCAGATATTTACATTTGACGGACATTTTGATTAAAGTAATTTTAAAGGGATCAGTCTTAGGAAAAAAGAAGAGGACGACCGAGGAGGAAGTTCCTACATGATCCAGGCAAGAACAAGGGTGGATTTATACCATAATTTCAAGAAAATGTCAAAAGATAGGATCTTGTGGCCGCAACGACAAGGCGTTGCCTTTAGATGATGATGATGTTGATAAAAATTTTGAATTCATTGAACGATAATTTCTTCACCAATTTTAAGAAAACGAAACTTGAAATTTGGCAACTCAATAAACGGGATCGCTTTCACAAATGGCGGACGTGGATACCCACCCACATGGATATTTGGGGTTTGGCTTAATTCTCTGGGCAATCGCAATCGAGCAGTTGCTCTTTTACATCTACATAAGTACCCTGCAAGCCGCCTTCCGGCGTGTGGCAGGGGGTTTTACGGCAATTTGAGAAGAGTTCACGTGGGTAAAAGTGGCGTGGGTAACTTGCTCTCACCTTTCCGCTTCCAGGCGAGGTGTCCTCGAAGGCCACGTTGGTGGTGCCGTAGTTCGTGCTTCCGTTCTCGACCACCAGGCGTCCTCGCATCTCCATAAGTTCGAGGCGATCCAGGGACCTCTGAGGGTTGAGGTCCCTGGAGCTCTGCCTCCGCACCAAATGGGCCATGTTGGACATGGTGTCGCCTGGAGGCCCGCTGCCGCGGGGGCCTTCCGCTCACAAGCGGGGCAGCCCTGGAAGGGAGGTTGAAGTTGAAAATGTGAATTCTCTACCGGCCTTCATCTCCTGCGCAGAGACTTAACAGCAATCCAGAAAAGTGCAGCAATGCTAAAGAATAAAAAGTAATAGTAATGTATTAAAGTGCGAGAGTTTCCCGAAAAGCATTTCCCCACATTTTGTTTCACAAGAGCTATTTATTCCACAAGAGTTAAATTTACACGTATAAATACACTTAATAATAATGATCTACTTGATCTATTTTTCCGTATAATCTCCTTCAAGTTCTATTGCCTTTCTCCAGCGGTTCACTAGGGCGTGTAAGCCCTGTGTATTCCTAGTTCTGGTTATGAAGCCAGGTTTTCACTGCGCTAATCACCTGTTCGTCGTTTTCAGAAAATATTCTGTTTTCGTATCGACTGCAGATGCTCCAGAGACTTTGCACAAACGTTTGTGATTATTCTCTACCGCTACTTTCTCCGCGCACAAAAATTCAATATCAGCACGTTGTTTGTAAGTTGTATCAGACTCCATTTTGAATGTTTTCTTTTCACATACGTAAACGCGATAAATGTGAAAAAATTCGAACCTGCAATTTCGAATTACTAGAATTGGTTATGGCTGGAAAAAAGTGAAAATGTGGCGCATTACGTTTTGGGTGACCCTCGTATGTATGAATGCTTCATATAGAGAGATGAGTAATGAATGAATATATGTATGAATGAATGCATAGAAATACATCAAGGACTCTTGAGAATCGGTCGTGCAAATTGAGTGCTGCGTAATTTTTACGTGCATTTCTTAGTAAAAATTATGTTATCTGCTTGTAATGGACATATATGTATATGTAAGGGTTAAATGGAAGATGGGACTCTTTAGTCCCAATTTCGCCCAATAAAGACGTTTTATTATTATTATTATCATATTGCATTACTCCTTACACTATGCACTTGAATATCCCAAATGGAGATATATTGATCATCTACACTTTACTTTAAGAAACCAATTTTATTTTTGATTAGCACAAAGTGCACCAATTGAAAACATTTAAGCCCCAAATTGTTATGCTAATGCTAGTAGGAGCATTTATGAAAGTACTTAGCTAACAGCTAAGGTCATCTCGTACGTGAGCTCCTACCGGGAATCGATTCCGGAACAGCTTTTACCGGAGTCGACCGCGTTATTCACTTGGCTCACTGATGCCTGGGTTGCATCAAAATATTTTGTTGGGCAAATGTTACTCTATTGCAGGAATAGCAAAACAGTTGCCAGAAAAATGCTATATTTGAGGAAAGAAAGGATTTAAGTGGTGCCAATGGGGTGCCAAACGATAGCGTGCAAAGCTGAAATCTCCTATGTTATTACGTCACTGATGGTCTTGAGCTATTGCTAACAAAGTAATATAAGTAATTAACGAAATCCGCGTAAAAATTTCATCTCGGGCTTAGATGCTTTCATTAAAGAATGCATGATAAAGATCGCGCCGTCACAGTTCCGCGTACCAAAACAACTCTCTCGCGTGCCGCTTGGAAAGTGTACTTTTGCTGGGCCACCCCGTCTATTCAGATCACCCTTCTACTTAATCCTTTTTGTTCACGAACACAAGCAGCCATGAAGAAAGATCTGATGTTTCCCCGGTGAATCAGTCTCAAGAAATCTTCTAGAGTTATCAACCGGGTAACTTGGTTGGTTAATACCGACATATCGGCAAACACCTCTGTTGCCACTTTCAAGAATTACTTGAGGGCAAACAACCATTTCATAACCGTGATTCTATACTGGGGCTCATTGTTGCTTGGCTAACACGCCAATCACAATTCTTCCGAAGCCACAACTCCATCTGATATAAAATGGTTGGCATTCGCAGCCATCTCGTTGATTATTGCGTTTTGCATTGATGTTAGATTAGCATGAATGCAACCGCTGCGAAGAAACACAGTGTATCCTGAAACTTAGGCCACTTGTGCGTACACGCGTGTAGAAAACGTTGCATCGTGAAAAAAGTACGGCGCCACCGATTTCTCACAATTTTTACCTAATCTTAACTAATGACCTCCCGGCATAGTTGCCAATTCAGCAATTTTGTCACTAGATTTAGCGACTTTTCCCTTCTTTTAGTGACTTTTTTCTTTTTCAAAGACATCTCGCCCTCCGTTTAATATTTACTGTTACGTAAACAGTCCTTTGGTCCTGCTACCATATCTTGATGAATGAAATATTTATAATTTGTGTTTTGGTACGGGATAGAGAAAAATGTAGTTTTCATTTACTTTTGTCTCAGTGTTGTTCATGGCTGTGATGGTATGAAAGCTATTGAGCTATGAGTGACGCTGGATAATGGCATTAATTAAGGTTTCTCCTTATGCAGTGTTACGAAAAGTGTTACTCGTAGAGTCACTGTGCTTCACTAACATTGGCTTGTTCTATTTATAGCATTCTGCCTCAGTTAGGAAAGTAAGGGAAATCTACCTCACTTCTGCATCTTGCCAAGTAAGCCTCATTCCCCTCTCCTAGCTCTTCGTAGTCAATGGTAGAGGGGATGAGATCCCAACCGGGCTTCGCGCTGAATACTTTACAGATACACTCCTTTATGTTCTTATAGAATAACATGTTTACCTGTATATGAATCAAAATTACGTTTACTCGATAAAGTCGAATCTGTTGGTAGTCAATTCACGTTGTCTGCGATTAATGAATATTTAATATCTGACCTGAAATAATATTAATAAAAGAAAATTTAACCTATTTCAATTTAAACTACTTTTTAGCGAAATTTTTTATCAGCTTATGAACTTTTTGCTGCTTTTGAGGTGCATCTAGCTACATTAACAAAATTAATTGGCATCTTTAATTTCCAGTAAGACTGGTTGGAAGCGCGGTCGGCTTACATCGGATCGGTCACGATTTTGAACCCGGTGAGATTCCTGAATTTCGAATGTGTCTGTGGAAGGAAGCCAAAGGGCAAGGACGAAGAAATTAGGGCAAATTATACACATTTTCATCACTAATCAGGTTTTAATAAAAGATGAGAATAATAAGGCTAAGAGAGCCTTATACGTGACACGTCTTTTTTGTGCACGAAAGGGAATGAAGACTTTGCATCTTCCGTACCTGCCGATCTTCTTCATTAATTAGGAAAACCATAAGTTATGCGACTCTAATGGTAAGTCATCATGAAATTTCTTCACGAGGTATATACTATCATTAAGAACTGTGTATCATATTCAAGTTTCAAGGGTATACTGCAGAGTTATTTTATCTATATCGTTTTATGGATGAATTCCTTCAATTTTTATTCATATATAATGTATTAAAAATCGTTTTCTACAGCCTAAATAATAATTACTCATGCTCATATTTGTAATTTACTCGTTAATATCATCAGTGGTGTTTGTAATCGTCTATTTTAAAATCTCTCTTTTTCTTCTTATATTGTATTTACCAATATGAGGTTTTCCACAAACCCCTCCTCTTTGTGTGCATTCTCCGGCAGTGTAAATTTTTTTCTGTGATTACACAACACAACAGTTTTTTTGCTTCACAATAACGATTCTTTTCTTCCTTATTTTGACTCTTTACCTTTTTTTAAATCTTGGTGTGTTTTTTGTGATTGCACTGATGAGCATGAGAATTATTGTCATTGGGTTAAAAATGAACGGGGCCCGCCAAGTCGCTATTTATTTCGTTTATTTTTATTTATTTACTACCCATTGCCCCCACAAACATCCGTTCACTGGAAATGTATAGTGGTAGGCTTATACAATAACGAAGGATGAAGAAACACAACCATTCCCTGATCAGAATAATCTAATTAGCCTGGATTCAAACCCAGTCCTTGGGGTTGGAGCCCTACCATGCTAACCACTCCACCACCTAAGACACTGCGCTACTCTAAGACCATTATTTATGCATACACATTATCATTACAAATCCTCGTCACATCGATAAAGTTCATAACCCTTCATCTTTCAGTGGTAACCATCAGAAGGCATACGCAGATTTTTTGCTCTCCCCTTCGTTTTGGAGGATTTTGGCCTGGATTACTCTTCCTAGGCATTAAGTTTTAGCCATTTTACATCTTCGATCTTTTATACTTTTTACTCTAGCAAAATAAGCGGAAATTAATCCTTTTTTTGAGTCTATTAACGATAATGAGTAGGTAGTCCGAAAAGGAACCTTTGCGATCACAGCATCAACGAATAAAAACGTAATTCATTTATTTAATCTTCCATTTATCAGGACGTGCTTTCCTGAGATCCGTATGCTAATGGTGGAAAAACCTCTTTTCATTACGGAGCGCTGGCGGAAAACACTCGTAAATAATTAATAGGGCCGTGCTCGCCAAGGGCGTGCAATTCCCTCTAAAATCCGAGAAAAGACCTCCAATGTAAACCGGCCGTACATTTTTTCCAGAATGGAGTGCAACAGGCGTCCGATTAAAAAAAGATGTCTGGCATCTCTCGTACGCGTGCTACCGATTGACACGGGTCCCCACATATTGTCTCCGTAATGGGATATTCCCGAGAGTTAAGCGATTGGCTTAAAGAGAGCCGGGGTCGATAGGCTTTAAGAGGCATTCTAAGGACCATTATAGGTTAAAATGTCAGAGAGAGAGATATATTAAAGAGGAGGATTCAAGTACAGTAACAGCTCCCATAGCACGGTTCACTCGTTCCAGAAACAGACCGCAAAACCGTGCTGGAAGTGGTGCTTCTAGAAAAGGTTTTGATGCGACGCGTTCAACATACGCACAGCTCCGTAGCACAAGGACAACGCTTAGGGAATTATCCCCAAAAGATGGGTTCCAGGGGATTTCAACCAAAGCTTTACAACCATGAGTAGGTTTTCAGCTGCTGAGTAGGAGATTCTGAGGGTTTTCCATTTCTACTACATATAAAGTATTTATTACCTCTGTGTTTTCACGTTTTTTCGCCCCCCTTCGCGTGTGGGTGTTTTCCGCATCGTGGTTAATAAACCTTCAGTTGAGGAGTTTCTCCCCATAGCCCAAATCTTTGCTTTTATATGTATTTACGTTCCGGTTATACATATTAGTTTACAATTGAAATTTTTTATGTACCGTTTGTAGTATTTTTCTTGTTTTTATGTTTGTCAGGTTGTTGACATTTTTTGATTTATTTAAATTTAAGTTGATTTGAGTCAAATATGTTTTTTTATTAATGTAATATTATTAGTAATACTATGTAATATCTCCAGAGGTTAGGTGAAAGAGAGGCCATTTTGGTATAACCTCACCGTAAGAAAAATAATAAATTATTATAATACCCGTAGTTGTGAATTCGTGGGGACTCCGGAAGAATATTTAAAACATAACTTCAGCTACCGTAAAATATTTATTCTTCGTTAGTATAATATCAAATAATAATTTTATTGCCAGCCTTTTTACATGAATAGGTGATTTTACGAAAGAAAATAGATAAATTTATAAAAATATAAATTAGTTACAATGACAGAAAAATTTGAAAATGCAGAGAGTATGGTGAAATCATTGAAGATTGAAATCATTAAAACTAACAACAGTACCAAAAATCTTAAACTAGGTTGCAGAATTAAAGTGCATATAATAATGTCCAGAAAAATAGTAAATATCCGTGTTTAAAAGGTAAAACAATACACAATATAATACACAAACAGAGTAAATGACTGTAAGGAAAGAATGAGCAGAATGGTAGAGCAATTACATCAAGAATTAATTGGCTCCAGCCAGAGATATAATGTCCGATGGTTTAACGTAATTTCCGCAAAAGAATAATGGAAATTAGCTGATAGTACCATTATCTAAAAAAAGAATTCCAAAGTATCTCGAGATGGGGCACAATTATGCGGAAGGACTGGCGTGAAACAGTAAACGAAAATAAGTCGCGAATGGTTGCGAAAATTAATGAATTATGGTACAATCCCCAGGACGAGTCTCGTTGAGTAAAAGCGGGAATAATACTCCTCAATCTGAGAAGTGGGACATCTCAAAAATTGCCTAATTTCCTCGGAGTCCCTCGGAGAGTTGGCAACATTACCCGAGACAAGTTACACTCAAAGACGATTCGCTCAAGAGACACTTCGCACAAAGACAGTTCCTTCAGGGGCCTTTCCACCTGAAGACATCATTCCCGAGGCTTTTCATCCAAGAGCTATTTCCCTAAGCAGCTACTTCTCCCAACTGTTGTTTTCCCAAAGATTTTTTTAACAAGCTTTGTAGTAACCCCTTTTGAATACAATACGGAGAAGCTCTGAAAAAAGGCCTCCAAATAATGAGGCGCATTATCTTTCGAACTGTCCCAGGTTCGACGCCAGTGCATTTGAAGGGCGCGTAAGAAATTCTATTGAAGTTCATTTTTACCAGAAAAGAATTATGGACAATGACTGCTTGACAAAACCTAGCCAGAAATAGTTTCCTGAAATATCTATTTAGAGTTTTCACTTTTATAACGCGTTCGGCCGTTTTGATTCTCGCAAATATGTTCTTTCTGTTTTATTCCTCTTCAGCAATCTACCAATGAGAATTCCAATGTTACTCTCCTCCAGGTATCTTGCGTCCTTCTCTTCTTCTCAGTATATCTTCTTCCTTCCTTCAAATCGTTATTCATTTTTATTCTACTTTCCCTTCGTTTCTTCCCTTCCAAGGTTCCTTCCATTACGTCTCTCAAGAGACAATCCCTTCTCAATGTGTGTCCTATCCATTTCCTTTTCCTTTTATTGATTGTTCCCACCATATTTATTCCTTATCCCGTCCTTTCCAGAACCTTCTCATTTCTCATTCTACCCGATCATTTGATTTGTAAAAGTTTCACAATTTCATTTCACAGTTTCGCATTATTCACAAATCCAAGGCCTCTATTCTTTCCATATCCCTTTTCTTTCACCTCCACACTCTGCAGATCTCCAACGTGTGGCAATTCTCTTTTGTAATTTATTTCTATCAACTCTATTGCAATGTATCTACGCTTCAATTTTACTGTTCAGTAATAGGTGAACTTATTACCATAATTCCTCCTTTTTCTCAATTTAAATCAAGAGCACCGAGCGTTATTTCTTTATGACTTATACAAAATATTTCTTGAATATCTTAGCACAAGACATTTAGTAGCATATCCCTTCCGAACTTAACTATGTATTGAAAAGTATTTCCAATTATCGTAATTATTATCACAAACTTTGTTGTAATTTGTGGTAAAAAACTTTTGCGTAATTATTATCTCAAAAATGCTTTAAGAAAAACAATAGATTAAATCTCAAATAAATATAAAGAACGACGCGACGTAGGGTTCGTAGCAAGGATACATAATGAGATGATTCGATAACGCAACGTCATCAGGCTATCATACTTCGCTATCGATATGGGAATCATCCCTAATATCGTTCGATACATCGCTTCGAAATGTCGATACAACTCTACATCATTACATTACATCGCTACATCACCTGATGATGTAGCGTTGCTACGTAACGTAGATCGTTTTATCTATTTATTTGTGGTTAAGTAAACTTTCCAAAATCTTCTCGACTTCGTCCGATTATTTGTGAATGTAACATAATGATGAATAATAATAATACCTGTAGGTATTGGGTGTATGTGATGAATCTAGAGAATATTTATTGTGTAAATATATGTATATATGTAGGTAATACTGCCTCAAGGCTTACAGCCTACCCGCAGTTAGATAATAATAATAACAATGAGCTTATTTGATGATCTCTACTCTTGCATCTATCTCTTCAGCTTCTCCAGCGCTCTGTAGCTTCTGTTCCAGGATACTCACACTTCCTGGCCTATTATTTTTCAATTTCCAACATGAACATAGATATCTTTTTGCACCACTCCTTATAACCTTGGTCTTTATTTGATAAAGTACTCAAGGTCTTTGTGCTTCCTACACAACCGCAATTCGCTTCGTTCACTTGGAAATTCTCTTTCGCGATGTACTTTTAAAAATTACGGAACGAGAGCGCTTGTAGTACACGCTTGAATGCCGTGTGCATCTCCTGGTCCAACTCACTCGTCTCGGAATAATGCGGATTATTGCAGAAGGCGCTCTCTGTGAGAGTACTAAACACTGGTGGAGTGCCGAATATTCGATGAATGGAAATAGTAAGGGATTGTGACGTCATCAGCCGGCGGAGTACCGCGACGCAATCATAATTATCGATTGTTTGGGAGGGGGAAAGCCGGTTACCATGGAAATTGCTTAAGACGCAAAAATGAATGAGATGGAGTTAAACAGAGTGAGACTGATTGTGTATGCATTGGACAGCTGCCGGCCTCTTGAGTTGATTGGAAGCCGGGGAATAATCCGAAATTAAATCTGTAGATCTCAGTATTGGTGTGGAGAAGAGTGAGCCTAGATGAATGTATTGTTCAAGGAATTTAAGAGCTTCATTGCGTTTCAATTCACAGATAACTTGGTAGATGTTAATTTTGCTGGAAAATTTCCCTTATGGAAACTATGACAGGACGCTAAGTTTTGTATGTACTTTAGTACAGGGATTTCCAATCTGGGATATGCAGAGCCTATGGACTACTGGTGGACTTTTTTAGGGGTACGCGGATAATTTAGGGCTTCTGTTTCTCATATTTTCAATTCCATCCTGTAACATTTCCTATAATTATGACGCACATATGATAGGCGTTTTTAGTTTGTGAATGGCGTATTTCAAAAGTATTTTATGCACTGACTGTTGTTAAAATAAGTAAGAATCGATGAATGGTTAGGGTGTTTTCCTTCAGTGGATAATTTTTTCCCTGAGAATCTCTTAGTTTTTTTTTTTACATCCACATTTCTTATAATTTTTCTTTTCTAATTTCTATTTCTATCTTCTTAAATAAAAACTGTATCAAATATGTCGATGGATTAGATGGAAGAGGAGACTTTTAGTCTCAATCTTGCCAGAATAAAGACGATTTATTATTATTATTATTATATTATTATTTTAACTGCACTTGTCAACATTTCTTGATATACCCTTATTGCACCAAAATATAAGTATCGATAACATATGTAGGATGTGAACCATAATGTACTTGGGAGTGAATGGTTAGGTCAAGTTCTTTGAAAGGGCAGACAAGCGAGTGAGTTTGACGACTGCAGCCATAGTATATATATATTTCCTTCAAAGGCGGAAGCGATTTAAACGTTTCCTCCCACAATCGCTGTTTCCTCGTAATAAATACCTTTACAACAATAAAAAGACCACCCATTAACTCAAGTATTCAATAACAAAACGTTACAAACAATCTTAGCTAGGAAATCTAGCTTTCTTTGCCCACTTGTTAAGGATAAAACATTCAACAGCTTGATGAATGAATAGATGTTGTCAGTATATGTTCTTACGTTTATCGAAGAAACTTCTTCGCAGGTTATTTCAGTGAACTGTGCACGAAAGAAAAAAGGATTAGAAGTGTACTAGTAACAAAAAATTCCTATGTATGATTCTTAATGTCGGTAGCCATCTTAGAAAAGAGAGTGTGAAATATATGTTGAAACTAGTTCTCACCACACCTGTCAAACTCCAACAGGGGGTCGGCTTAATTTGAGATATTAACTTTAACAGTGATGGAAAAATACGGTAAGAAAAAGAAAAATCGTTTGAGATAATTTTCCGAGAAAAGAACCGGTTATTGTAATCGTAATCGTAATGCAAGATTTTTTTCTCTAAAGAGAAACATTACACACAAATTAGGTACTTACCGTTCAACATAGAATACCATTTATATATATTTATCTAGATTATATGTTCACATTAATATATATATTGATACAATTTTATTTTAATTCTTTCTTCCTGCGTTATTTGTTGTTGTAATTTTAGCGATTTTCGGGTTTCGCTTCATTTTGTATTTTCACACTTTGCACACACTTTCTTCTGCGGATTGGTGATCAAATAATAAAATATCTACAGTTGAAATAAAAACAAGATTCAGAATGTTAGAAATGCGCCTCATGTTATTGACTTGTTTGCGCTAACCCACTTTTCTATTTCTCGAATTGGAAACGGTGACACCTTATCTTATCGGTTCTTTCCCTTCTTTAAAACGCCGCGTTACTCTCTCGGCCTATCCTATGGTTCAGACTCAATTTTATTTTCATTCAAACTCCCCATTTGTTCATCGATCCCCCTATATTTCCTCATTCTCTCACTTGTTCTCCATTTTAAGGGAACACTAAATGTCTCCATCCGTTTTCATTCGAGAGATTCGGCTGGAAATGGGTTTCCGAGGTTTTTCATGTGCTTTAAAATGAATGGGGAACATCGTGCGCGTTCGAACAACTAGAAAACCACGCGAAAATTGTCCTCGAGCAGAAAACGAAGCTCATTGCAACCAATAAATGGAATTTTTAAAAACCTTTGTTAGTGCAATTTAAAGCCTCTCGAAGGTACAATTTGCGTCCGTGTGACAGTGGCGGCTATTAAAGGACCGTAAGACTTAAAAGACCGTAGTCTTACATATTTTACATGGCTGTCAAGTTTCAAGTTACCTCCGTCTTGAAGGATGACTAATTAAATACAAATATATAATACCTAAAACGCAATACTCAGTGCTTTACTCTTTATGCAGTATCTACTGCAACATATGAACGAAGTTGCCCTGGAAAATGTATCCCTTAGGGTAGCAAAACGTTTTGGCCGAAGATGTGGATTTTCAAGAAAATGCCCTTATTCGGTTGTACTGGCAGTTGACGAAACTCCGGAATAGTATTAGATTAAAGAACTAACTGGTAGGGTACTTACGCGTATACTTTTAGAAGATATGTTTAAAAATGATGGCAAAAAAATTGAAAAGACAGATTAAATGAACCCGGGTCACCTTTTCTTCTATGTATAATTCTTACTGATATTTTAAATCGCTATGTTTAGAAAATCTTTCCTATTCATTTGAAAACTATCTTTATCCAAGCGAATCAGTGTATTTCTCTTAACACATTCCCTGTTATTCCTCAAACAATGCATTTCCTTCAGGACCAAATCCAATCATCTTTTTTCGATCCATTTTCTCTCCCCTCATTCTCTCTTTCATTGCAGATTCTTTATCATTCTGCTCACAATCATCTATTTTATGAAACAAGTGAAATATCAGTGTCGATAAATATTACAGAGCCACCTATGATAATCAAGGTAAATGGAATTAATAAATTTCCTTAACGCCTGTATAACAAAATAGGAACGCAGAAATCAAAATCAATAGATGAAGAGTCGTCATTTGATTACCTGAATTTGGATCGATTTTCTTTTCCAGAATATGACATTTAATATGTAAATCGCAATAATAAAATATAATAAAATAAAATACAATAATAAAATATAACAAAATAATAATCAAATAAATAACAAAGCAAATTAATAATAAATTGTAATAAAAATAATTCATTCATAAAAAAAGACGGCTGTGTTAAAATTTAAAATTTTTGGATGCTTCGCAAGCTGTAGCTGGTAGCAATCACCTGAATTGTCCAGTAATCAATTCAAAGAAACCTGCAAGGGGTTTCGGAAATTCCGTAGTTCTGCTATTGGTATTCCATTTTAACCACTAAATAATTGTCTATACATTTTACATAGAATCCTCAAATAATTAATCATCATCCCGAATCGGATATCTCTTTATACCATTCAATTTAAAAGATTCGTATAACGAGATGGACAATATGTCGAAAGCAGTCCGCCTTAGTAACGTAAATCTTACCCTTCGAAACTGAAACATTTCTCCACTAGTGGTTCCTTTGAGAATGGAGACAAACATTGTCACTCACGTTTACCGGGAACAAATACGGTGGGCTATTGTTGTCTTGGGCGCGACTGCGGCGATATTCTTCCTGAGAAAGAGGGTAGCTGACGCAAGTTTATGAGGAGAAGAACACGCGACTTGTGGTGCGCCATTCGTAAGGGGATAAGCGGAATAAATTTACGCAGTAATGAAATTAAATAGAGATGAATTTGGACGGGGCAGCTGACGTTGCGGTTCCCTCGTTATCAGCAGGACTACAGCTGGGAATGCTAATTTTAGACGTTTAACATGGGAGTGGCAAATTCTTGCTCGCACTAAGCAGTTAGTGTCATTGTTTTCCTGAAAAATTTCCGGTGATGTTTACATTGAGGAGCAAATAACGTTCATTCAAACAGAGTATCAGAACAAAACAGGGATTAGAGAGCCGGAAAGAAACTTCTGGATGAAAGAGAATCACCGACGAAGAGAAGCCTCTAGGAAAAAGTCCCCCCTAGGAAAGGAAAGTAAAGAGCCCCCGGAGGAAAAAACCCCAGCGGATAAAACCCCCCGGAAAAGGTCCTTGAAGAAAAGAGCTCCTGGAAGAAATAAGCCCCGGAGGAAGAAGCACCCGGTGGAAGAAGCACCCGGAGGAAGCATATATGATTTTATAACTAACTGGGTTGGGTTGGATGGGAGGAGGGGTACTCCTTAAATATCAAAAAAAACCTAAAGGTGTGCTTAAGAGGTTATGTGAGTATAGCTCGTAAATTGCGATTGCGAATTGGGGTTGTGTTGAATTATAGTAAGATATCACTTGGACTTAATTTTGTTTTCCTTTGAACTTTTATAGCGTATTTATAAAGTATGCCTATTCCTTAAAGTTTTTATATCCATCCCATCGTTTTTTTTTTGTTTTTTATTCAGTTTAAAATGTTTCTTTTCGGGACTTCTTTCCTCCGAGGCTTTTTTCTTAGACCCTGGCAACTGAATGTTGTTTCAAGGAAAAATGTTTCCTGTTGGGTTTATTCGTAGGTGCACACCTTCGTGTCCAAAGTTACCTTTGCCCTTTTCCTAGATTATTGTTTACTGCAAACATAAAAAGCGTTAAGATATCAATGAACAGTACGACTGTTGAGGTCATTGGGTCACATGGAGAGGTTTGTGGGAGATGAAGAATAAAAAAAAAATTAAATCTGTTTCAGACACTTAATTAGAGGATTCATCGATGTGAAGGATGAAATTATTAGGTTGGCTAATGCAATGCCATTGAAAAAACTGAGTCTTCCGAAGCGAACTATTGCAACTTTAAGTGAAGAGCGAGTGGCGGAAGCGTGAAAAAAATATCGATGAAACAATTCCGAAAAGGTTTTAAAGGTGGTTAAAAAGGATTAGGCTGCAGATCCAAAAATTAATTGGAAAGTGATAAATAACAATCAAACAGAATCATACCGGGTGAATAGATTTCCCGGAAACATTTGGAAAGAATCTCTGAAAGGCGAGTGAAAAATATTTCATTCGTAAAGATATGGTAGCAGGTTCTTGTTCCTGCGGTGCTATAAATCTTGGAAGGCTTAGCCGCCTTTATCAGTAACTATCCGTCTGCTTTTATCTTTCGCCGGTTCTTTCCTCAGATGAATGTTCACTTTTCTCAAATCCGCTTTGACGTCATCGTTCCATCTCCTTGTCCACCTCTTTCTGGGACTGTTTCTATCCGGTATCCAATCACACCTTGGCGTTGTTATTCCGCAGAAAGGGTTTCAAACTATGGAGACGGATGTGAAAAACCTTATTCTGAAAACTATTTAAAATTTATTTGAGAGTCCCTAATGTGAATTTACGAACGAGTGAAATTTGTGTGGAGGTCACAAAATAAACTCCAGTTGTTCTGGGCAACCTTTCAGGAACGCATTCTATAAATTGTTTCGAATAATTGGTTTTTAGGATTAACTTCTAACGAGTTTTATAAGAAAAAAATAATTGTATACCTTGCTTTACACTGAATTGGGCGGCTTATCAGGATCATATTTGAATCAGTCCTACCGAATTTGTAAGTACGCATGCCAGAAAAAATTGATAATTAATAATAAGTTAGCAAGAAAATTAATAGTAAGCAAGCTAGAAAAATTTGAAAATTTCGAGCTGTAATTTTCACCAACTCATTCTTGTTATTGCTCGTTATGAACTCTATAATTGGGTGATGTACGATAGTTCATTATACCATTTGACTGGTGAAAGCAAAATGTTCATTTCATATATATATTCTTCCTAATTGGTCGTAGCACAGCCACTTGCTCCAAGAGTGATTTTCTTTCTACGAGAAGACGAAGAGCATAAACGGGAAATGTTGTTGAGACATAGAATAAAAATATACGCTGTAAACTAAACGCCAAAAATATACATTTTACTTTATACACTATAAACGGAAGTAATGAACCTTGCACTGATTCTCTTAATCGCGCGAGCAATGCGTTTAAATTTTATTCCGTAGAAGAGAGAAAGAATCTGAATGTTCTGTAGGTGAGCAGTCGTTCCAAATTTATTTATTTATTTATTTATTTATTTATGCGTACATTGCAATTTGGCCTATTGGCCAGGTGGCAATGTTGGAGGGGGTATAACATATAAATAAGAGGTCTCCCTGGCATTCGCCCAAAGACGGGAGGGAAAACCCTCCAAAAACCTCCCGTAGACAGACCATTACACTTACAATCGATTAATACAAATATATATAAAGATCCAATACTTATAAACTAAATACATGGTTGATATCCACATAGTCACACATCTCTATAATAGTACATTCGTTACAATAACTTTACTCCATAATACATTGGATTACAGAACTAACTATCGCTATACATTACAAAATTATATAAATTTATTGAGGTGTTATCCGAAGTTACCGTCCATAATTTGTTTTCTGAAATTTCATTTCATTAAATTATTGTTATTAAATAATAGTTATTGACAAATTTACTGTTGAATGTGCTATAAGAGTGCCCTATCTGTTCTTTGTAGTTCTATTGTATTTAAAAAGTAAAGAAAAATCGCTGTGAATCACAATGGAATGAATTCGGAAAGAATCTGAATTTTCTGCAGTAAGTTTCTGAAGTAAGCTGTCTTCGTCTAATAGGATGAATTATATCAGCTAAAATATAAATCAAATACAGTTTCCCTTGCGGAATTTTGGAATAATGTAAGAAAACCTAATATAATACCTACATAATATATAATCAACACAAATAGGAATCACTGGTTCTACAGTTACCATCACTTTCTGATATATTCACTTTTTAGTATGCTACAATTTCATTTAGGAACTTCGTAAGATGTTGCAATGAAACGGAAATACTTGTGGTGGGAGCGCCGCTTAGAAGCTAAAGGAAGAGGTGTCAAGCTGTCGATATCCGATTGATGATTCGGCAGTTCTCCGTCTTTGAAGTCTCAAGGCGCGAATCAGTCAATTAAGCCTAATTCCCAACCGTGTTTACCCTCTATCGATTCTTTTCTTCTTTGACTTTGAGGAGCAAAGATTTCTCTGTAACAGGAGGTCGGCTTCGAGTAAAGAGACCCTTAATTAAGAACTCCTAATCGCCCCTGCCGTTCATCTTTAAACTGTCAATCGCGACAGACTCCGTATTAAGGTTTATTGATTACAATATAATACAAAACCTATTGGATAGGAGGCAGATAAAGGGAACTCTTTTGCAAATAGAGGGGAAGTGGCTCCAAAAGGTTTGATCATTCATCAATCAGCGTCATTGATACAACTGCATTACGCTACTTCTTTAAAATGTAATTTCCGAGGTCATGGATACGGAGGATCACGCTTTGTGACACTGGATAAATATGTAAGGAGTAATACTGAAAGACGATTATCACACAATTTTTCACTTTTTCGGCATTCTACTTTTCAATTCGAATTTTTAAGTTACCATTTTGCATCTTATTTGTATTACTGCTACGACGTAAAGCAATTTTGAGCAATTTATTTCAAAAGTCGTTTTCTTCAAGTCTCTAAAATGCAGACATATGTTTTCATATCCTTGTAGTAGTTTATATTTTACTCTTATCCATATCTCTTTCCTTGTGTATATTCAAAGACGATGGGTTGGACTTAAATATAGTTGTAGCTAATTATAGTCTAAGCCGTTCCCTATCAAGGTACTTATTATTATTTGGTACTTTCTAAGCTTTATTTAATATAAGTTTGGTATTCGCTGCAAACGTTGAATAGAATCTTTGTGTATGCCTTTCGAGGTGGTCGTCTTTCTGTCCCCTTTTACTTCAAGAGGTATTTATGTTAGGGCAAGCAGTTAATTGCGTGCGGTCTCTAGAGCGTAGAAAGTTCTGGGAGGCTATTCCCGTCTCCAGAAAGACCTGAATTCGAATCTAGGAGCCAAAATTAAATTTCCTTATGTTAACTCAAATTACATTTTCCATCTTGAAGAATGAAAATCTTTACGTCCCAATTCATAAAATGTGTAAATGTAAATACATTTCCTGTGTATTTATTGTAATCAAAGACTTTAATTGTAATCAGTATAACTCTTCCATAATTTTGGAATTTATTTCGATCATGTCATAAAAATGCCATTTAAATCCAGTCTTCGCAAATTCTCAGGTGACGATGGAATTACGTTTCTAGTAATCAGAGAAAAATCTTGGCATATATAAGAGATTAACTAACCTAAAATCCTCAAAAACTTAAACAAAAATCCATAAAATATTAATAGAAAACTTTTTCGTGCAGAATTCGACTGTCTACTCCTTAAAAACTGCGTGCTTAATATGTACGTAGCAGCCGTTATATCTGCAGAGTGACGATAGGAAGATAGAAAAAATCCCTTTCGAAAAGAACCTGAAATGGCCAAGGACCAATAACGGTACCCGGTGGTATTAGAGGACATATCCATGATCAAATACGACGCTTTTACTGGCGGTCTAAAGCATGCGGTCCTGCCGTGAAGGATGGTTAAAGAACATTTCATTTTTAGCAATCTTGTGAGAAGGAAATCGACCCGAAAAATAAATTCCTCCCCC
Source organism: Ladona fulva (assembly GCA_000376725.2). Taxonomy (NCBI): domain Eukaryota; kingdom Metazoa; phylum Arthropoda; class Insecta; order Odonata; family Libellulidae; genus Ladona; species Ladona fulva. The sequence continues at coordinate 3,388,036 of KZ308477.1, read as the reverse complement.
TTTGTCTTGACGAACTCTCGACATTTTAAGATGCTTCTTTTTTTAATTTCCATTTCCTTCTGTTCGCCGAGGCGGTAAAAGCATCTCCTTTAAAGCCACTCGGGCAAAGATTTTCTTCATCCGAACCTGAGAAGCGAGAGGGATGCAAGAAAGCAATAAACGTGGATCCAGCGGCTCGCAGTACCGTCGTACAAGAGTTTCCTTCCTTCCATTCACGCGCCAGCAAAGCATCTTTCCTCATCGGGCGCCATTTTATCTGTCACGTGACACGGGACTCGTTATGAGTGAAAGGAAAGCGACGTTTTGCCGCGTCTCCCAATTACTTAAAGTGTTGCTCTTGTTTGACTCTGGAGGGGCAGGGAACGAGAACAGGAGGATTGATTAGGGGGTTTCCACAGCAACCTATAATGGCCTGGGCGTTGTGGTGGCACGATGTGGAAGGGAGGAGCAACACCCTGACTCATTCGAACCCTAATTAGGGAGTTATTTCCGTTCCTAGGCGTCCCGCTGCCTGACAAGCATCTGCTACACAAAGAGGATTTCAGAAGGAATGAAACTTAGTAACTTCCACGGGAATTTCTTTTATTTTCACGACCGGTTTCGTTAACGAATTAACATCTTCTGTTGATACCAGATTCTGTTGATATAACCAGAAGATGTTAATTCGTTAACGAAACCGGTCGTGAAAATAAAAGAAATTCCCGTGGAAGTTACTAAGTTTCATTCCTTCTGAAATGTCTCCTCCATTCCACCAAGTGACGCTTGACCACATCAATTTTATTTAAGAGGATTCTTACTTAGAGCGAAGTGTGCGTGAAATGCGTATGAGCCGTGAGTCACCTAACGGTAGATACCTGGCTAGGAGCAGCAACTTTTAAGTTTTTGAGCGACTGCTTAAAGCCGACTAAAATTAAATTCACATATTGAAGTAGGCATTTTCTCCATTAACGTAATATTTTGACCGAAAAATTGTTAATGATTTTTAAATTTAAAGAAAAATTGTGCTTTTTTTACAACTTTGATAAACGTTTCCGTAAAGGGTTTTTCCTTCCTTTTTCCCATCGAGTTATGCAAATAATTACTTTAAACAATAGTAAAAATTATAATTTATATTATATAGTTATACTATATAGTAATATAATAGTATTATACTGTGAGTGCAATGATAATTATCTGATAATTAATAATTATAGCATAACTTGATTAATTATAGTTTAACTTAAGTAAACTATAGAATTATAGTAAACTATAGAACGTAAATGACATAATTTTTTAAGAGTGTCAATGCATTAGGATTGCCAAGGAAAACGGACAAGCCTGTCAGGACCTGGACTAGGTGTCATCTTACGTGCTAGTTCATTTCGCTTCCTTTCTCTTGTATTAGATTTAGCCTACGTGATTGATTATTGCATCGTATGCGTCAATTGTTCTTCCTCCCATTTTCTCTCTCTCCCTTTACCCTGATCCGTTATTTGTCACTAATAAAAGTCTCACTATAATTTACATGCTATCGCACGCTCTTCAAACCGGTTCGTTTAAGTCGAGGAAAGAGAAACAGTAGTTTTTTTCGGTTTTAAATGATGGATTCCGTAAGGTATCCTCAAAATCTGTGAATATTGTTTCCTTTTAGAAATTTATTAATCGTGTTTTACTTCATTATTTACTCTTTCTTTGGGGATAAAATGTTTTATACACTATAACCCCAGGACTTTAATAAATAAAAATAAATTTAAAGTCGGGAAAGAACCAGATCCTTTCTAATAAATTTTTAATTGAAAAGGCTAGTCTTTCCGCGAATCTTCTTGAAACGAAATTCAATGCGTGATTGATCTTCGAAGAACAATCAAGATAATTCGACAAACATTTAGTAATTTTAATAGCTCATTGATAATTTAAAGTGAAATTCCTTAACGCGTAAGCCTGAGAAAGAAATGTGTCATAATAAACTAACGCAACTGTCCAAAATATATGTAATCCCGAAAGAGATTAATAATCACTATGGGCAACCAATCTTCCAACATCCAACTTCCAGAACAAGAGAATTTTAACTGAGTAAAGATCTTAGATAACCTCCAAGGAAAAACTTCCATCAGTAGGAAATATGATCAATAATCAGTCAGGCTTGGGCTATGGGAAAAAAGAAAGCATCTACAAAACCTACATTATCGAATAATATCGGAATGAATATTTTCTTAGAAAATGGATAAAAAATACTATAGCCATTATTATTAACTTAAACATTCGTAAAATGTTTATGTAAGCTCTCAGTTATGGTATCAGGTGTTTTCTATTGTGTCACTCCCCATTAAAGTCAATCTTTCCTATCTGTTTCACGACTTCTCAACTTTCCGCTTCTCTTCGTTAACGATTTCCTACAACGGATGCATTTTCTGTGAAAAACTACACAGTTATTAATCTACCAAACTTAATATTTTTTCTTTCTGATTCACTTTTTTATTCATTGTATGATGTTTTTATCTTTATAATCTTATGAAGGTAAAATATAGGCAGTTTTCTATTGAATAGGTTTTTTCTCATACCTTACATTTGCGACGGATTTACTTATATTTCTCAGGTATTAGAAGATATCTTATGACAAATTGCATACACTTTATGCCTAAATTTCAACCGAAATGGTCCATGCAAGCATGTATGTAGTGCATGTACTTGTAGTGTGTCTTATTACCCTTGTAAACTCAAGACTATTAGGCTTAACTTTAATATTATCATTTATACTCTCGTAAAAATCAAATGAGTGTGACTCTTGCTCATACTCTCGTAAAAAGACATTTTTACAACTCTGACGGAAAATGATTCGTGATTTCATATGGAGAAGGAAAAAAGACAGCTGTTACTGACACCTGGTAGAACTCTTTAAAAGGACATGCGGGTAACCCAAAAATATTTTTTCAGGCCTACAACTCCCACAAAATTGTGTGCAGGTTCATCCATATAAGATAAGGCGTGGGTTCCTGGATAACCAAGTGGGCTGCGCGTTTCCCTTTAGTGGAAGCGATCTCGGGGTCGATTCCCGGTGGCGGTCCACATGTGCGGGATTACCTTAGTTGGTGAAGCTCTTTTAACAATACTATAACATGTACATGTACTGCAAAATAAGGCAAAACGTGTGTCGGTGCAGAATGTAACATTCCATGCAGAGATGCTAATTTATTTTCGAAAAGGTTGCTAGATGCACCCTGAAAGACACTTAAAAATTCGCTAGCTGAGAAGGATAGTGTTAAAAAGTAGTAAGAAAATAAGATTGCACGAATTCCCTTTTATTGATTGAAAACCAGTTCAGAAATTACGCAGATTAATCGCATAATATGAGTTCATTTTTCGACTGTATTTATTGCTATTTTAATGTTTGTCTAACAATAAGTGAAATGTGCTATGTTGAGAGTAATTAGAGGAAGGTCGACGTCACAGGAAATTGTGTATGGAATGCGAGAAGCAGCTAAAACAGAAAAGAGGTCGCTAAAAGAACGAAAATATCTGGAGATCTGGAGATATAATTCGTAATTGGCAACTAAGATTTTAGAACAACAATTTGCATACATATGGCTCTGCAGACATTGTATGTACATGATAACAAGGAAGTAATTTTTTAATGACAGAATTCACGTTTTGTTAAAGGAATAGCTGATTTAAGTGAGAAATGCATAAAAATGATCACGCAGTCAGAATTCAACGTCTAAAAAAGTCTCTTGCGTGCCACTTAAGGCACCCGTGCCATTGGTTTCGTCACTACCGATTTACTCTTCCATTCATTCACAGTGCTGTTTTTCATGAAGAAAAACCAGTGCTATCTATGAGGACATCTTAGGAATTAATCATCTCTTCATTCACCTTACATTGCTTTCACGCATCTGTAGCACGTTTATTTTACGGTATCTACATTGAACCTATTTTATGGGTCAGTTAAGGATAAACGTAGAAAGAATCTGAAGCAACGAAGGAAAATGAAAGGCAGATATTAAGCTGTTTATTTATGGCAATAAAAACATTGTGCTGTTATGATTCCAGTGAAAAAAGAAAATTGAAGAATAAATCGTAGCCCTGCCTGCCCGTTCTGTCTCGTGAGGACTCTCTCACCCAAAGACCCAGTCTCATCAGCTACATCCAGAAAGGAAATATTATCAGTACTTTTAACTCATGACGATAATAATTTTCGTCGCCGCGTTCGCTGTTTTAAAGTAAATAATCATTCTTTTAGTAGTTTATTGGTAAAAAAAGAAAATTTTACTATTGCGACGGAAGAGTGATTTTTCGTAATTTTATTTTTGAAATTCGAGTTAGTTTACTGAGATGTACAAGATTTACTATAATATTTGCGCTGTATAATCTGTCACCTATGAGAATCTGTACTCTATGCAATAAATTTACTCGGATTTCCGTTTTGGGCAACTCGAAATATCGACTGAATCTAAGTTGTATGTGGTCCTCGGAAAACAGTTAATGGTTTTGTACATACTGAATAGTTCTGTTCACCTTAAATACTCTCAAATGGAATATGAAATCCAGATTTGAATCTGCGACGCGTAAATTATAGCTAAATTTGAAATCTCCAAACATAATGTAATTTTTCTTTGGGTTCCGCATAGTTTTCCGTCCTCATTAACCCAACTATCATTATGCATGTCACGAACTGCATACAGCTACGACAAATAGAGTTATCGGAATTTTATGCGAAATTTATTCGGAATAGAAACGTGCACTTGCGAAATTGCTGGACATGAAATTCGCAATTCCTAATTAGTGCGAGCAATTTTTTAATTATATACTATAATTAAAAAATAGTTCATCACTCAATTGTAATTTGGAGAATGTATGAATGATATTAATTGTGATTAAAATCTTTAGAATCGATATATCTCGAAACGAATCAGAAAGAAAGAGAAAAGAATGTCAAGGTTTCACCCTAGTTGATTATAAAAATCGATCATTTTCTAGTTCTAGTTATTTTCTAGTTCTTAGTCTAATGTGAACAATTCGAACCTTCCTGATTCGCTGAATTCAGAAAGAACGACTTTTGACTCCACCAAGCATTTCACGGATAACCCACTGATTCCGTAGAGTTAATTTACTGATATTTTGCATGATTATATGACAACGGAGGATATCTCAACAGCAAGGAGAAAGGTAGGTCCAATGTATTTGGTCCTGTAATTCTTATTTAGCCCCTTAGCAGACCATAGCTTTAAAACACAGAAATGTGTAGATAAAAGTGCTAGTATTTTACCATCATTATATGCAATGTTTAAGGATATGATATCTTAAACAAATCACTATCAATAGTGACCAAAAGTGGTGACAAACGTAAAAGATGCTTTGCCCGTAACCTTATTTGCACCCGAGCCTGTGACTGTTCTCATCTAATTTATTTCAGCAATAAAATGGACGTTTTCGAAATAGCAACAGGGAAGTCTTCTAAACAGGACATCGCACCAGAACCAAACGGAAAACAGAAACAGAAAGAAATACTTATTTTTTTCCGGAGTGAAATCGATCCCGAACAGCAAAATAATAATCCTTGAGCCCGAACCAAAACCAGATACCGTCATTCGTTTCCGTTCCGATTTACTTCCGTATTCCCTTCGAGTATAACTGTAATAATTTCTGATACGCACAGACAACAGTGACTTGCAACTCACTTATAAACGTTTGAAAGTTTGATAACTGAATTATTCTTATTCTTGGATTATTTCTTTTATTGTCATATTTTATTCTAAAATATAATTGAAGGAAATTCTATGGGTCTGAGGATCAAGTATGATATAAACCATGCTAAAGGTTTTTTCATCGGCGCGAAAACGGTTCGAACCGGTTCGACCGTTGCAGTCGGTGCGAAACTGGAACGGAAATAATTATAGTTCGAAGCCCTACTTCTCATAATAAGAAATTTGAACACTTCGCTAAATCTGAAGAAGGGACATGAATCCGGGAAGAGATTCCGCCGCCGATGGAATGAGAGGTATTTCCGTGGAAAATATGCCGTAAAGAGTTCCGGTTGCGGATATGTAGGAGGGAGAAAGGTAGGGAGGGGGTGAGGCGGCTGTGTGTGAACCGTCATGCATTTCGGATGCGATCGTTATCGGCCGACTCGCGTGCAACACTATCAATCGGCTTGGGATGTTGAATGTCGGATGCGAAAAAATGATCGGAAGTTGAATGCTCTTTGCCCAAGAAGTGATTGTCCGAGAATACGGCATGCATGCTCTCTCGGAGTGTCCTTAGGAGCGAATCAATGTGGTGAAAGGGAAGGCCCGAGTTGGTTGAGGCGGAGGGATGAAGGAACAACTGTTGCCGAGAAATGAGAAAACGGCAAAAAATATGAACGTGCATCCGATTGTTCCCTCAGAAAAGCAGTCGGTATCTTAAGTTTTTTTGGACGAAGATGTAGCACTATTTTGGCCATTTGTCACACAAATCGGCACATGGATTCAAGAATGAGATGTGTAAGTCTTCGTATCGAAAGCAGCTCGAGTCGGATCTATATGAGCGGTTCAAGCCGCCGGCGAATGGCAGGGAGCGCATGATCCATTTAACCTAATTTTCTGTTATCTTAACATCGCGAATTGATAAATCGGCGTGCTTCAGCCAGGAGGCCGGTTGGAACCTCTTCACCTAACTCTCTGCTGAGGGAGTTAGGCGTACTAAGCAAACTAAGGGGTGAATTAGGGTTTCCTCACTGAACCAGAGTAATAAGAGTGGAGAAATAAATGGATTGGTATTGGTAACGATTTCTCATTTAATTTGTGGTACATCACCATTCATGGAAGCAGGGGCTACGCATCGTAGAAGCCATATATGGCAAAAAGGAATTTATCCTATGGACGTTTTAAGCAAGTTTATCTCGAATCTTGATATTTTTCAATCATCCCCGTTCTATGAGCTAATAAATCTTGGTAAAGCCTACTGATTTACGTTGAAATTAACACACCCTGAGTCCCGCCAAATTTGTGTGTGGCGTGGGGGTAACTTAAGTAATAATCGCAACAATTCCTAAAACAAACACTGGATCAATCTACATATCTACGTTGAACCATCTGCAACCCGCACGTTTGCCGTTTGAAACCCAGACGAATGTTTAAAACGGAAGGCCAACAAAACGTAATCGACACACATTCGCATTCGTTTCATGCCGCGATTGCGAATCTGCATTTAAATTCCAAATTACTTAATGAAATACCGTGTGGATGGGGGCCTTTTTTTCTCATTCTTGGCCTAATGATGACTTTATTTATTTACACCATTCAGTAATTGATGATATGTTTGTTCTCACAAGATTTTCTATTACAATCCTATTTCTGTCACACCGGCGAAAAACTCATACTATTTGCACTTTTCTTTAACAGAAATTCCATTCGCCCTATATTTTAATAATTAATCTGTAGAACACGCATTTCTAAATGTCGGAAATGTATGCTGAGATTTAGCATATTTCCTTGCGTACTCGAGTCGATTTTTCAAATGTAATATGGAGAACTATATCTCATCTCGCATTCTAAGCGTGTGAACGTACCATTTCAGCTTAAAATAAGCTTTATCTTGGGAGTGAATTCTTATTACGAATATGTTTTCTAATGAAATTGCATGAGAAAATGTACCATCCTCTCTCTTCACCCATGGTAGAAATAGTCTGAGATAAGATCCGTTTCGAACATCATTTTACAACTATCTTATCTCCTCTTTATTAAGAACAGGTAGTGGAGGTTTAAACGAAGGGCACATTGAGAGAAATACATGCTTTTTCCTCACCCGCAAAAAGTGTGGGAAATAATGTCGGCTTCCCTCGCACCTCAAAGCGGCCCGTGCGTTTTCTCCCGACCCGCTCCTGGAGGCAAAGAACGCGAAAGAAAGCCCGAATAAACACCCCCAGCTGGCCTTCTTGCCAAATAAAATACTCCCAAGTCCTCTCACAGTCCGCTTTCATTGGGGCACTTTCCCTTTGGCAAGAATCCACACGCATCCATCCATTCACGCTCCTCAAACATTCCCGCTGGTGGAACGCTTTCTCAAACACCGTTTTCCCAAAACGACAGCGGAAAATACGAACAACTCCCCAAATAATAATATTATCTCCCATTCAAAGAAATCAACCTTCGTGGATTAGTAAGTTGAGGCCGCTAATACTTGGCTTGACGGAGAGAGAGAATGTAATGTTTCCAGCAATACATTTCTTCCCTCTATTATTACTCAGGATGTTACATCTGCTACTTATTTACATCTAATACACCATTTAAAGGCTGAGTGGACCTGTGGCCTCGCTTCATCATGAGAAATCGGAGAATGAACTCCGGGAATTGAACCCGGGCCGTCCGCGTGGCGAATGCCGTGACCACTTCGCTGCCGAGGCTGAAGCGAATAATACAATTTCGAAAAAACCGAATCGTTGCAAACCGCCGGAGATGAGGAGGGGACCACTTAAGAGCTAACCTTCAGATCAGCGAGCCCTCGCGATTGCGGAAGGTTAACGAAAGATATTGAAGGGTCGGGCGAAAGATTACTCCCTTCCCCCTGAAAAACACCTTAAAAGCCAATCACTCACCTTTGGGCCCCGAAGTACTGCCCAACGCACCGACGTCGCGGTGGCCCTCACTTGTACACTGGGCCGCACCGAAGTGTCTCCCGCAGCCGTTAGGAGGCGAACACGTCACTGCGTGGGAGTCTGATGTCCGCCCCTCGCGGGAGGCTGGGAGAGGACCCTTTTCCGTGACGGCCTCCGAAAGACGGTCCCTCCGAATCCCGACCTCGTTCCCCTCCTCACTCTGACCTTCCTCCACCGCTCCTCATCTCCCTCACTCCTCAGGAGTGAGTTCCCGGAGAGAATAATCAATACCTTTAGCGCCGTCGCCCCGGACTACGTAGGCACCCTTTGTGTGCGTGCGCGGGGGCGGTTGGTCAAATCTTCATTGCATTGAATGACTCCTCAACGATAACACTCGGGAGGCGCAGGTGTATGACTCGTTAATCATTCTCCATTGCACTGGATGGCGTGACTTATCCGAAGTCATAAATGGAAAAGGTGTTTGGGTGTAGGTAGGGGGTTTCGAATCTATGACACGCGAGATAAATTTTAGCACGCGTAACTGTGATATATTTTTTATTTACTCTTCACTTTAAGGATTGTAGATACGAAGGAAATATAGACTCAGATAGTATTGTGTATACAATTCAGGTGTACAATTAGGAAGTTCACACCCCCTGCCATACGCCATACGGCGGCTCGCGGAGTACTAATGTAAACGTGTGTGAAATCTGTTAATCAGTAATGTTAATTCATACTTGATGTCATAAACGGCAACGTCTTGTGCCTATTACTAACATAACAACATCGGTGTCACCATCTGACGTTATCTTTTGACCTTATTGACACATAAGTCATTTATGATATCAACTCTTTCGAAAAAATTTTCCATCCCTAATGTAAGTGGATGGGTAGAATCTGCCTTCTGATGAGGGTTTAAGGTTAAGGGGCGGCGAAAAAGAGACTTTTCGGAAGGATTATAGATGGAATTTTTTATTTTCTTTACTTCTGCTGCAATACAGAGAAAAGTATACCTTTCATTCTCTTTTGTCCCAATCTCCCCGAAACCATTCTTTTCTTATTTCCCTCAACTTTTGCCTTTCCAATCTCAGAGTCTTTTTTCTAAGTGTACCGTTGAATTATTGATTTTAATTTATTATATGCATATTTTGACAGTGGGTTGAATTGTTGATAGGACTTTCTAATACCAATTTCACCAAATAAAGACTTTCGCACGTGAAGATGTACGAACAATGTAATAGGGTCGTGCCGAGGGACACCCGGAATTTTGGTCCGCGGAGATTTGGTCCGCTACGATTTGGTCCCACGACAATTTGATCCCACGACGATTTGGTCCCACGACGATTTGGTCCGCGGCGGCTGGGTGCTACGATGTTTTAGTAACGGCACGCGATAAATTGGTTGTTGGGCAAGACTGAGATTTCTCATAATTAATTGTTATTGTTGTTGCTGGATAGAATGCAATAGTTTTGTTAGTATTTAACCTTTTGTTAAACAATAATTAGAAGTATGCCTTACTGGAATCAGAGCGTGCAAGTTTATAGTTTTATAACGGAGCTTTATAGTTCCTTTAGCCTCTGAGTTACGCTTCTACGGTTGTAACATCTTCGTAACACAAACCTAGCCACCATTTTTATACCTTATCGGAAGCCTTTTTCTCTCATAAACGATGAATGTCCCTCAAAAATTCAATACATTGTAGAAGAGGCAAGATTAGCTACATTTATACGGTTTCTTTTTTACCCTATTAGATTGATTTGTAGTGCTTATTGTAATATTTAACGTTTTATTTTTATGACTAGGTTATTCTAACCATTCCCAGGAAGAGGAATTGGCGGGTGTCGACATGCACGAAGTCCATCAGCTGATTTTCTTCTTCGTCCTGGTGCTTACTGTAATCCAGTCAGTACAATCTTCTCCATTCAGTGCAGGTAAGTGGCGGGTTTTCCTTCTTCCTTGGACGTATATAGAGCCTTGTTTTTCCCGAGTATGTCTCTGCTGTAGAAACAGCATCATCTAATACATCCATGTAAGTCACCACTATCACGTTATTCATCTTAGCCACTGCTGCGAACACAATCACAGATGTTCGTCAGAAGTGAAGACATGGGAAACGATGCCAAAGAAAGAATTTAAAGTAAAGAAAAGTTTTTTAAGAAATAGACTTATGAATTCTTTAATATGACAATCTTTTGAAAACAACCCCAATTTGGAGTGCGCTATTAATTGGAAGAGAAACCTGGATATTAGGAAATATGAAAAAGTCTCGTTTAGACGTCATAGAAATGTTAATGTGGAGAAAGATATTATAAGTAAAGTAAAAGAAATCAAGCTCTAAGAGAAACAAAATGGGAGATGAAGTTAGTAAAAGAAATGGAGAAGACCGGACCTAACATGATCAGTGATAATGTCATTACCTTATCAGAATTACGTTACTAATGATTTTGTGAGGCCTCCAAAAACGTAACGAAGTATGAGTAATGATCCGAAACAGGATTTCCAGATCTCAGGGCATCAACACCGAATTGTTGGGGTAATTGCTGTTATTAGAATGAAATTGTAGGAAAGGAATAATTACTCTACTTAGCTAGATACCTCAACGTAACAACAGGTAATTCTTCAACTGGTCGGCTTTTTCTCATATTCGTTTCCTTCCTACTCAGAAATGATTGACTCATTCCCAGTAATTTATTAAACATACATACTTGCAGACCTACGAAAATGGTTTCTTAAATCTCCTACCTACTAGTAATGATTTCGTGCTACAAGAAAGCGTGCCAATACTGCTCTTGTTTTTAAACAGTCCTTCCACCGACGATGCTAAATGCTATAATTATAGCAATACAATATGATCTGCGAGGGTCCATAACAAGGGCGCTTCACTGGCGACAACGGCTCTGTGATAACGGTAATGTGTCATTATAAGAAATAACATTGCTACCGATGGTGTAAGGTCTAGGGAAAAGGTCCCGGAGGTGAAGGTAGGAATTGAAAAATCCATCAAAAGAGAAAACAACATTGGTGCATCGACAAGGCTTTGCCTGGTCAAGGTCTTATCCAAAACTTGCTTTCGGGAACTACGATACAGTAAGAAAAGTGCTTGATTCCTCATTTGAATATTACAGGTACATTAGATGCCGAATGCTCAGAAGAGAAGGACTGCATCGCCACCGTGAACGCTGATTGCATCGACAGCGTTTGCAAGTGCCGAGATGGATACATCGCCACCAATGCCAGGGACATGTGTGTTCCGAGTGAGTAAAACGAGGGAAAGACTTTAATTATTTGAGCCAAACGGGTGCAAATCGATAAAAATAAGCGTTGTGATAAATTTTGAGTGTAATTTTCGTAGTTTCCTTTTATGTTTCTAAAGCGGGAGTGGTTTTTTTAGTTTGCGGGTGGTGAATCTTTAGCACGCTTGTCCAAGGAGTCACGAGAGAGAATATTTTAGTTGCGTAGAGCACTGAAGTCACAATCAATGTTACATATTATTTACTTAAAAGTTAAAACCTTAAAGAATGTGGATTCCGTTAAGTATTAACGGTAATTTGTTATTAATTACCTCACTGACGATACATAAGCACTTTACTAATTTGATAACATAGATAATGTCTCAAGCAATAGTTTGGTACTAAATTGGCATGCAATTCCATTATTTTATCTTTAAGCAAGTATATTGTCTCGAAGGTAATTTGTTCAGCTTCAAGAGACTTGTATCACGTCATATAGATAAAAAAAAACTACCGAAGCAACAGTTTTTGGCCAACGGTTGTCTGCTTTTTATATTTAAGATAAATTTAAAATTTAAAAGTATTGCATAAAATACCGACTCTTTAACATACTCTTCATGTGGATGACCTTAGACTAAATTGACCACTACTTTTTGTGTCCCGGATATGCTACATCCTGAAATTCCCCACATTGGCCCCACATACATTTGTGTATACAGAACGGAAAATTTTTTCCTATCATTCATCTAATGTAATTCGTAAACTCGAAAGATTATCCTCCCATTCACCCTTACTGCGACTTTCTTTTACTGCTGAAATTCTGAATTTCTCCTTATGTCAGGCGGTGGCCAAGTAAAATTTAGTTTCCGAACAATTACTTTATGGTTACATAAGCAAATATAAGTAAATTTTCTTATGGTTATTCGTCGAAACTAATTTTTAGGAACCAAAACTTTTTTGATACCTAATAAGTAAGGATGTTACTTTGATAATGAGTAAAGATATTATGAATGAGTAAAATCAGTGCATTCACAACGAGTTTGATAAAATAGGAATTTGATAAAGTTACATTGTAATTAATTTGTGCTTGGAATTTTTTAAAATTATAATAAGACGTCATTTCAAAGTAAATGAATGTATTTGAGATACAGCGTGCTGAAAGATTTCTTTTGCAGATTTTCAAAGTTTCTATTCACGCTTTCGAAGAAACGTGCTCGATAAAAGAATATATTTTGCAAAATAAATGTGAATAACTGAAGTAAAGAGATGTGTTTTTGAGAAACTGTTTTTTGTAACATTATTATTTTTTGCAAATTAACTGTGAATTTTATTAATTTGTCTTTCGGTGATAGGTAAAAATAATCGTTTCTTTTATTTACTCTCGTTTAGGTCTTGTTCTTGTTTGAGGTAACATGATTATTACAGAAAATATGTGGGTAATGCTGAATTATGTTATTCACATGAATTATGATTCACTTACATGTGCCCATCCCACTTATACCATAGTGTTTTACTGAGGAGAGCAAGGGTTATCTCGTGAAGTTAGTCTCCCGTGAGGACTTTCTACAGCAAACCATTCACCGGGAAAGCACCAAATCCTTCATCAAGGGTTATCTCCTTCATTTCTCACCTTGCCTAGTCACCTCATCCCCTTTTCAGAGTTTTTTTTAGCTAACGAAGGGGTTGATGTTTCAATTACCTTGTGGCATGATGGATATATGGAAAAACATGGTAAAATAATGACTTTTCTATTTTTTTCAGGGAAGTTGGGCTATCCTTGTAAAGAAACAAAAGACTGTAGTCTAATAGAAGATTCAGACTGCGTGGATGGAGAATGCAATTGCAAGAATGGATACTTAGGCACCGAGGAAAATGACAAATGTCGCATGAGTAAGTTAAATTGAATTGGTGAATTTCATTTAATATCACTTTTTATGTATATATTCATTATAATAAAATGAATTAATAAATAATTATTTTTATATTAGGTACATTATAATACCACTTCTACAGCAGTTGTTAAAGTAAACCTTCATATTGGAATGCCAAATTTAACCAATTATTCTCTTATAGCATAATAGGTGAACAGCATTAGTGTTCACAACATATTGCAAGGGTATTATTTTTTGGCATCGATGCATTTTGCTCATCGAGAGAAGGAATGCTCAAATTAATCCAATCATTGAGGGAAGGTAAATTACTGAGCATGGACGAGCCGTGCGGCTTAATCGCAAGGAATTTTTTTTCGCACCTGTCATTCCTTTGAATCCAATTATTTGAGTTGTTTTGAAATTACGACGGTGTGACATAGTTTATATTAGATGATATAGTGGATTGAAGAATTATGTGTTTAACATTACAATACACACAAGTGGTAATTTCTTAGATAAATTGTGGATTATTTTTATCATGGTTTTTCTCAAATATTGTGGATGATAAGTGATGTATTTCAAATCATTGACTGGAGGAAAATAACTGGCTATCATTAGCAATAATTAAAATTTAACAAAAATATCTGCCCACTTCAACGAATGACCACTTTCACTTTATTTGTTTCCCAAATTATACTACTACAAATTATACCGACAATGTAGATGATAAGGTCGAAATTCTAAATACTACCCTTATAAATTGACTTAACAGACATGCACCAGTTAGGAAAATTAGAATATCTAAGCCTCCTGCCAATTGGTTAACAACTGACATTCAGAAAATTATGGCTAAACATGATAAAAAATTGCGTCAATTCAAACGTTGTAGAGTTGCAACAGTCTTTAGTGAATATTAAGGCTTATGAAATCGAAAAAAACAACTAAAAGGAATGCCAAAACTCAATTCGCACACTCAAATTCTAAAGAAAAATCCTCTGCAGTCTTATCGAGAGAACTGCATGGTCTTGGTATAGGGAAAATTAAAGAATCATCAATTCTTTCTGCAGAAAGTCTTAATGCTATCAATGAAAAATTCTCCCTTCCCCATACACAAATGAATCCCAAATGTAAGCAACGTTTGCTAACTAGCCTGCCTTTGAATACTAGTTTTCCACCACACCAACTAAAACTTGTCTTTAAACCAGTTTCTCAAGTTGAAGTACTGAGGGCATCGAAAAGCGTAAAATCTAAAGCTTTCGAAGCTGATGGAATTCCCATCCTCATAATCAACAAGTTTATGCATATCTTATTACCGTTTATAACTAACATACATAACAGTTCCCTGAATCAAGGTAAATTCCCATCGAGATGGTAACAGGATCTTATCCATCTGATCCTGAAAAATGCGCAATCTAATGGCTCTGACAGTAGGGATTATTGTCCGATCACCTTTCTTTCCCTTTTATCAAAAGCACTTGAGAAGCTGGTCCATGGTCAGGTTACTGAATTCATTGAACAAAACTCTCTTCTTGATCCATTACAGTCTGGCTTTCGGAAACTTCATTCGATCTCAACTGCTATAGTAAAATTAACAGAAGACATCTGCAGGTCTATCTTATATAGACTTCCTCAAGGATCAATCTTAGGTCAGTTACTCTTTGCCTGTTAGATCAATGACTGCGTCAGGGGAATTAAATTCTGTATATATCACTTGTACGCAGATGATCTTCAGATTTACTTGGACTCAAGTCTCTCTGAACTACCTATATCAATGCATAAAATTAATTATGATCTCCAACTCATCAATAACTGGAGCAAAGAAAATTTAATTAATCTTAATCCTGCTAAATCATAGGCAATTTTGATCAGATACCTAGAACTAAATGGCACTGCAATTCAACTCGAAAATTCAGTAAAAAAAACCTGTCTCCACATGAATGAAACCCTAATGCCTAATCATGTTGTACAAATATATAAAAAAGTTAATGTTTCGCTATACTCACTTTGACGCTTAGGAAATTTCTTCTCCTCCTCCGTGAAGTTACAACTTGTAAACTCTTTAGTTATGCCTCACTTTGACTGCTGTGATATAGTCTATCAGGAAATGTCAGGAGAACTAGCCATCAAATTAGAGTGCATGCAAAACGCCAGTGAGGTTTATTTTCAACTTAAAAAAGTATGATCACGTTTCCGAATATTACTCCAAGCTCTCTTTGCTAAAATTAGATTTGCATCCGAAGCAACAAATTTTGTCAAGTACATATAGATTTTTAACAGCTAGATCACCTAAATATATTCACTCATTATTTATATCTTTGGACACCATTCACAACCGCAATATGAGAGGTTGCAAGAAACTCTTGATTCCCCAGCATAGAACTGAGATTTTCCATAGTCACAGCTTTCCATTACAGTCACAGCTATTAACCTTTGGAACACACCTCCCCAAGAAATGAAAAACTTATCCTCCATCTTTAGCTTTAAGTGTAAATGCCACAATCACCTCCTTACCGTACAAAGCAGAACTTAATCGCACGGAAACACATAACTCCTTCAACCCACTTAGATCACAAAATGTCCCTTTCCCTTTCAAAAAATCTTTCTGTCCCTACCTTATCTGCCATCTAATTGAATGTTTTTCGTTTTAATGTGTTTTATCTTCTTTATTATTTTTATTGTATTTACTTCTTTTGTCTTTTTTAAGTATTTTAGCCATATATTTGATTAACTTTAGTTTCATTTTTAATATTTGACATGCTTTTTACAAAGCAAAATTGTGTTTTTGTTAATCCCTTCCAAATTTCATAATTTTTGTAAAATACAGGTTTTTATGTTAACCTGTTGTTATTCCTTTTTTATTTATTTCTAATGATTTTTCTTCATGTGATGTATAACTCTATTAATCTACTTTCATCATCAAATTTAGTTTTCTATCAGTATGTTTCGCAGGTTTTTCACACTCCCCTTCTTGAAGGTGTTTCACTGCTGTGGAGATTTTTCCCTGAGCTCTTAGCTTAGGTGTTTTAATCCACAAAGTACTTCATAGTACTTTTGCAAGCTATCTCTCTCTTTTCTTGTCTCATATGACAAAGGGTTAGATGTAAGAAGAGACTTGTTAGTTGTTGTTAACATATCTTGTCCAATGAAATCTCAATAAATCACATTAATTCCACTTTTATCACAATGTTTTGTCGATGTTAAAACTAGTAGTGTTTTACTTTGAGAAATTGGTTTGATGACATTTTTGTGATGCGCTATCTCTCTTTCACAATCTTTGCGGGAACGCAAGTCCATTTCCATCTCAAACATAATCTTCACTGAAATTATTGTCATAATTTCATCATTTGAAACTGACTTGCATACATTTAATAATATACAATGTTACTAATAAAGTGATAAACATTTTTATTAGGACTGCTTGAAGATGAATGTAAGAGCACCATCGATTGTAGCCTAATCATCAATGCAGATTGCATAGGAAATGCATGTAGATGCAACACAGGCTTTACAGCTACGCAAGAAAACGATAAATGCAACAGTAGTAAGTGATTATTTAAATTACATTTCTATCTCCAACTATATGTGAAGGTGTATAACTCAGTACATATGTACATGTGCACATATATGCCTAAAATTAAGAAGTGACTTAAGAAGAAAGACTCTTAATTTCGAAGCACTAATTAAGTATATCCTCACATGGTATGTGTAAGCATTTATTTATGACACAAAATTGCGACAAATACTCGCAAAATGTTTTCCGTTTACAATTTCAGGGTTGATAGGCGACAACTGTACCGACATATTGGACTGTGCCAGTGTCATCAATGCAGTTTGCGACGGTGGATTTTGTAAATGCAAACTTGGTTGGAGAAATGCAGAAACCAACAACACATGCATCGTGAGTAAGTGGAGCTAAAGCATTTTCATTTTACATATTTATTTCTGATGGAAGCATATGCCATAAGTTTTATTTACTAGGAACACTGCAAACATTTACAATGATCTTGATGCGAATGTTTGAAGTATTTGAGTTACTAACTGCGAATTTCTTTTTGAAACGAAGGTCATACTATTCAAATTATGCCCTCAGGTCGCTCCAATATTCCAATGAAGGCGTTTTTTCTGATTCTGTTATTAGTTATTGATGGTTTCCTCTTGTAAGCTTTTCAGATTGTGGCTTGTCCAGAATAGGAAAACGGTGAAGAAAAATAGAAATCTATGCTCATTGGAAAAGTATTCTTTCACGTCTTAATTCTCACTAACGATAGGTTTGTGGAGATATTTTCCCCCTATTTTACGGACGTTTCTCTATATAGTTTTCCCTCAAGCAACTTCTCTTGAAATTAATATCAATTTATAGATTTATGGTGTAAACTGTGATTGGCTCACTTCCTAGTTGAGTTCTCGCCAGAAAGTTGGAGTTATTTTATTCGCTATCAACTTCTTTTGGCAACAAAATCTCTTTTTCTTAAGTTTTTTTTTGTTAGAAAACGCGAAATTTGAGAGAGAACAATAGTAGAAATACTAATATTTCACCAAATGATTATTTTCAGGATTGCTGGATGATGAATGTGTGGAGGCAAGCGATTGCGTTGCTATAGAAAATTCAGAATGTGTCGACGGAAAGTGCATGTGTAAGCATGGATACAAAGGCACAGTCGAAAAAGATGACTGCAAGATGAGTAAGTGAGAGCCAAGGGCTAACGATACAAACAAGCCTAGTATTGCTAAGGGGTGGCAAAATATTGTGGGTGAAGATTATCCTTGTTATCTTTATTCTCCCTTTCATTTCTAATGGTTTAATGAAGAAATCTTAATTTTTTAGTAATAAAAATAAATCTTCTGTAAAGATTTATCTAATAATTATAAGTGTGTACATACACACACACACTTATTCAATTAAAAAGGATTCACAGACATTTTATCATTATTGTGTTTGTATATAAAAAATTAACTTGCACCTTTACTGAATGTTTTGGATTTGAAGGTATTTTTTCATTGACTTGCAGACATTATTTGACTCTTACACAAACTTACTTCTTCATAACAATTGCTACTCCTGCTAACTGTGCCTATCTTCTGATGTCCCAGTTTTAATGGTTCTGTAATCGCCAATCAAGAAGTCTCCATCTTTAGGTCATCCTACTTCAGATACATTCAGTATAACAATCCATGTCCTTTTCATTTCTGATTTCAAGTTCTCCATTCTCCCACACTTTAACATTGAATTAAAATTTCAAGTCCTAATTTTAAGCACCAACGTATTGTTATTGGGTGTCACTTTAGGCAGACATGCCTGCAAATCTGATTACAGGTCTATTTTACCTCTGAAAAAAAAATTGTGAAAAAGTGATGCATAATCTATTTATATAAAGCAGAAATTCTGTGGGGATGTATGTGGGTTTGTGTGTTTGTTTGACTGAGATTGGAGTCCACACCGTTTGTCCAATTTGCATCAAACTTTGCATACGTGTTTTCTGGGATCTGGAAGGAAGTACTGTCTCCTTTTTATTCAATAACTTTGCTGGGTTTGAACCAAGATCATTCAGATAGACTTCCATAAGAAATACAGGTAAAGTTTGATTTTATCAGTTACAGACTTTCTTTTGCAAAATTAAATTAGAAGGATTAGTCATAAGAAGTCGAGATAAGTACCAAAAGATGGGAATTGAATACAGATTCTTACATGTCTTAGATTGTCGTGGAATATCCCTTTCAATTCGAAGTTGCGAGAATTTAGATAAAATATACGAATATTTTGTGAAATTTTGAGGTTGTAAACAACCGCTTCCCCGTGACAACCAATGCAATTGTTGATTCTGAGTTCGTGCATTTTCCCATAAGAATATATGTGTGTTTAGGCCGATTTAAAAGCAATTGACGATACAAAGAGGAGATTATTCAGAAATTTTAACTATTACAGTCACAAACAATTTGTAGTGATGAATCACAGGGGCAGCAAACATATGCAGCACTTTTTGTCTATCAATTGGTACTCTTGACATATTTTACGATTAATTTTACGATTAGAACTTGAAAATCTTGCAAACTTGCTCATTAACTTGATATAAGTTTCATAAGAAGGAAATTCCATAAAGATTCACATTTGTATCGTTGATTGTAGATTTCGGCTTCAAACTTTGGTTAGAAAATTTTTATTTCCGATAACCTGTCCCATTAGACTAAACTATGATGCAAGATGTTATCTTCTCTTATGTACAAATAGGTATACTATATTTAATTTGACATCTATTTTTCCCGTTGAGAATCAACGGGCACTGCAGCTAGTTTCTGATATTATGAATATTCTGAGGATTTTTAATAGGAAGGTTTTCATTCGCTATCTTTATCATTTTTTCTTACAATTTTTCCGCTTCTGGAGGTTTCCAACCTAGGGTTTTCACCCATATTTGCTCTACCAATTAGTGCTTGGTATAGAGGTATATCTATTTCCCGAGATATGTCCGGGAAATCAAATCAAGTCCGATTTTGGACAGCTGCTTGATCAGTAAGTGAAAATGATTTTTTCATCAAAAGAGCTAAATACTCATTTTTATATACGTTTCTAGTGAACATTTTGTATCTTTATTCTTCTATTTTTGCTAGAGGGCATTAAAAATTGTGTTTTGGAACATTTCGATATGCTTTGTGTAGCAGAAGAATCCTTTGGGCGGACTTAATGAGAAGGTGGTTGTATTACTATGAGGGAAATCATTTGCTAGTTGTTTTTAATAAAAAAATATGAGACTAGACTGTACTTATCACATCAATATCCAGAAAAGGAGCTGGTCAGTGATATCTCTATTCAAACTATGAGCAAGAGCTTTCACCAAATAAAAAGGCGAGAGGGAAGATATACTAATTCAGTGAAGTAATGGGGTTGAGGCTGCTTAAATTACAATTCAAAAGGTAATCACAAGCATTTTGAACCTTTATCATTGAGATTGGTGAATTCTATTGGGGGAAAGAATTCAAATTTTTGCAGGTTCATAGGTATTTTCTTATCACTAAATGACTACATATCAATCTATGGCAGAAGGTTATATTTGTGAAGAACATTATTTAATTAACAACAGACAGTTGTATTATTTCCTAAGTTTACTAAGTAATAAGTTTGCTACAATACAGCAATTTACTAGATGAATTGCCTCAGAAAATGTTGCCATCAGGGGCTGGTAGTATTAAAATAATTGCCTTGAAGAATGACCAAATCCTTTTTTAACTAATATTTGAAGTTGCTTACCACTCTCGATTGTGTGGTGGTTTTTGTTCAAGCCTAGCAATTCTGAGGACCTGGGTTTGAATTCCCATTTAGGCATAAATGTTTCTGATATTGTGGTAATCCTATTCGAAATGGCCTGCAATGGCTGTTGGGTTGGAAAATAAATTAATTTGTGAATCATTATTCCTTTTGCAGGAACACTGGGAGATGAGTGTTCTGAGTTCACTGACTGCATCTTAACTGAAAATGCAGACTGTGTTGACGGAATTTGTACTTGCGAAGAAGGCTATCACAGCAGTGGCATACAATGTTTAAAGAGTGAGTGAAGAGAAGTTTCTTTATTTTCTAGTAAAATAAAATTAAGGGTTACAATAAAGTCCATGTTCGATCAGCTCATTTCCTTTCTGTTTATTTTCAAAACTTAAAAATAGTGAGGGCATTGAGTTTTGTTTAACATGGGAATTATGAAGATATTTTATAGGCCTGACTAGAGTGTGCCATAAGAAAAAAAGGATAATAGTATTTAGTTGTATAAGTACATTATCTGTAAAAGAATAGATTAAACAGAACAGGATTATCCTAATATTATAATAATCCTAATATTATAACATAATAATAAATTATATTGAATAGAATAGAACAGCTTTGCTCACAGAAGCATATTTACCTCACAAGGGATTATCAACTAACTAAATTCTATAGCTGTACATGCAATAGAAGGATAAGCATTTTATCATTTATCAAACTTTATTTTTTTATTTAAAGTTATGTATCAATGCTCAGTTATTCACTTATAAGCTCTGATGACAACGTTTGCAAATTTATTCTAGAAGGTATGATGCTGGAGCAGACCACTTAGAACCCATGCATAGAGTAAACACGTGGTTAACATGCCCAAGGACACATTTCCTTTTGCTTATGAAAAATTTTCCCATAGATGTTATGTCAAAAGTCGCTTTAATTGGTTTACTGTATAATGTATCTGTTTAGTTGATGTTCTTGCAGCATTATGGCAAATCCAAGTAATAGAGAATTTGATTCACATATATTTTGATTTATTAATACATTTTGATAAATCAAAATATATGTGAATTATCAAATTACTTTAATTTACATTCATAAAAAACTCATTTCGTAGGAAGTAAATTGCAGAGACTTGACTTTCTTTTTTGAAAATTGTCTAAAATTAAAAATTTGGAGTATAAATCAGTCCCTCTTTTAAATTTCCATTAAATAATGGTTGTTAGAAACTTCACTGAGACATATATTTAGTAACTGTGCTTTTATGTAGAAAATTTTAAGTAACCTCCTTGGATTCAATGGGTTTGGTTAGATTGCTAGACTGCCAATTTCTTGGTGGTATATTCTGGTCTAGCCAATTTTATTGTACAAAACAATAAACGATAGTTCTATTTCACTCGTATACTAACTATTTCTCTTCCACTGACGTATATATTTCCCAGTCACACGATAACATAGTTGTACCCAATGCACAAAATAAGCTACTTCATGATACTTCTTTTCGCTACTCCAAGAAACATCAGCTCCTCATAATTCCATGCGCGTGGAGCAGAGCTTATAAAAAAGTATCAACATTGGAAATGAAACTTTTTGCTAAAATATTGATGCAATATTTCGATTTTTTTCAGGAGAAATTGGATCACCATGCAATTATCAATCTGAATGCAGTGTAATTGGAAATGCAGTATGCTCATATCATGGATCTTGCCAGTGCTTAGATGGCTATCAGTACTTACCATTTAAAGATACATGCTGGAGATGTAAGTTCAAAAGAATTACAGCTCACAACTCAGGTCTATCCTCAAGCTCTAAGTTCACCATGTTTTCTGACTAACAATATATCTATAATTCCTTG
Source organism: Ladona fulva (assembly GCA_000376725.2). NCBI lineage: Eukaryota > Metazoa > Arthropoda > Insecta > Odonata > Libellulidae > Ladona > Ladona fulva. The sequence continues at coordinate 3,365,286 of KZ308477.1, read as the reverse complement.
GTGCTTTTTTTCTTTCATTCTTAAAATCTATAAAGTCAGCAAGAGCTACTTCTCCCTCTATTTTTTTACACAACATCTGTACATTCACAAGGGATCCTAAGGCATTAGTAATTGATCCTACTTGACAAAGCCTGCATCACCGTCTTATTTATAGCTACAATGGAAATAGAGTCACCAGTCTCTAATTGTTATGGTAGATGTGCACACATGTAATCATGTACATTTTCATGACATGGATATGGCTTAGAATCAAAAAGGATTTGGCTGTCTGAAAATGAAAGGTGAAAGTGCTGGAGAAGAGGGGTTTTTCGAACAAACATGCCCATTCAGTTGACCACCTTGGAAGCTGTCCAGACCTGATGTCTTATTCAAGTTGGCTGCTCGGCCAAGGGCCACTTTGTTCCCTGATGAACTGCAGTCCAGTTCCTTGTTGGCATAATCTGGATTTCAAGGTTTTAATATTGTATATACAGATGGATCGAAGACCGAAGCAGGGTGTGCAATTGCATTCATTGGCTCAGGTCTTTCACATGAGGCTAAGCTACACCCAATGTGCAGTGTACTTGTAGCAGAGCTCATAGCCATCAAGCTTGCCCTAGAATTCTCATTCATCACTTTTAACAGCCAGGATGCTGAGAAGGTGCAAAACTCAGCTGTCGAGGCAAATTATAAAACCTACTACTACTACTTCATGCACTTTTCTTCTCACTCTCGATCTTACGAAATCATTGTAATGCATTGTTAGACCATTGTTCAACTTTCTCAGTCATTGGTAGAGTCACTAATGCGCTTCTTGATTCTTTCATTACCACGTAAATTGTCACTGCAAGCACCCAGTGTCTTTTGCGGCCTCCTTTCTGGCTTCGGAAACACTGACAATTCCAGTGCCACTATAGTAATATTTTCGTCTTTCGGTTATCAGAGATAACATTTGAGTAAAAGAAACTTTTCATATATAATTTATGCGCAACCCCTTCCGCTATTCTGGTCTGTGAACGTAGTCTCTGTCATATTTTTTTACAGCATTCAGTAGTTAGCATTGGTTCTGCCTTGAAAAGAAACTGATGTGGAAGATCTCACTGTGTCTTACAAGACACAGTGATCACACTGTGTCTTGTTAGACACAGTGATCTCACTGTGTTGATTTGTTGTTAGATGGGATCTGGAAGATTCTCTACGTATATATATTCATTGCAATTATAGTTTCGCCATCGATTTTTTCGCTACAATGTTTTCGACACCGGTGCTTTCTCTAGAGACCATTTCCGTTGGAGAACATTTACGCTAAATATACATTTTTACTACAATTACAGTTTTGTTACAAAATTCTCGTTACAAACGAATACGCTACAGAACAGTTCTCCAGAGAAGATTCTCTCTATCAAAAATACGTATGAGTGGCGTTCGAAAAGTTCTTGGAATCAGGCTCAAGCCAAATTATGGATTTCTACTCTTTCCACGGATACTCTGAGTGCACGCTGTAATTCTAATCAAGATAGGGATCCCCTTACCCACAGTATTTGTGCAAGCGGAAGATGCATGATGAAAATAAATGATGATGCATTTCAAGGATTGCGTTAATTGGTTTTAATAAATTTAACTGATGGGTAAACAAGATTTAAAGATATAAGCCCTAATTTATCTCTAGATGTAAGCTCTTATTACTCATTTCTAATTTTATGCAGGGAAACTGGGTAGACGTTGTATTGATGATGACGATTGCGACGAAGAAGGAAATATGATTTGTATGTATCCTCTTTCTCCATTCTCGTCACCTCCTCGATGCAAGTGCAGGCATAACTACGTGGAAGATTTAATGGAAGATGAATGCAAGCCACGTAAGTGAACCAAGATATTATTCGCATGTGCATTTGGATGTCTTCAAATCCATGTTTAATTTTTCGTGTAAACTTTCGTCTTAGTTATGAAAGATAAGGTGGAAGTCAATACCCCAAAAGGAAAGGTGACAAAAATACCCAAATGGAAACATTAGCTTCTTGTTAAGTTTGATTGAAAATGTGATCTAACAAAGAAAATATTACCTTTATGTAGCACGGATTCGCTCTAGACTTTCAAGGTATATTCTTTGCTCTAAGATAATGGAAATGTCTCTGACAGTTGATACCACAAGGACTTTGTTTGTGCAAAATTTTTTATTAAAAAACCGGAGTTGGGCAACCACGCAATTCACTAACATTGACAAGTAGGTTGCGAAATGTTCTGTGTTGGAATATATTTTCTCTTATTCTTTACCTTTCTTTTAACAATTATCAAATAGGCCATGTTAAATACGTATCTATTATATTGCAACATATAGGATAGGGATTTTCATAAACCACAAGCTTCTTTGACTTGGCCCTTTCGTATAGTATGAGCCACAACAGGAAATCCCGAGGAAAAGTGTGATATCGATCTTAGCTTTCATAGGTTCGATCCTAACAAGTTCCACATTCCAGATTTTTTCCATAAGAATGGATTGTTTAAATTTTCGGAATTATATTTTGAGTAAATACGGGACAGTAAAGATTTGAAATAGAGATATTGGTAAAAGAAAAGCTTTTGCATCATGAAAAGGAAATGTTTTAGCGAATATGGTCTTGGGTTGTAAGATGAGCTGTGAATTGAAAAAGCGGCTTCTATCCTTCTAATTATTATATAATCCAAAACAGAATTTCGAAAAGATAAAGAAATTATTTTAGATTGTTGATTATAATTAAAGTAAGGAATGAGGAGGTCCTGCAGCGCATGGGAGAAGACAGAATATTGATGGATATTATTAAGAAGCGGCAGAGAAACTGGATTGGACACTTCCTAAGGCATGAAGGACTATTGAAGATGGCAGTAGAGGGAGCGGTGGAGGGAAAGATGAAGAGAGGGTGAAGGAGAAGAAAGCTTTTGGTTGGAGTAAAAGGAAGAGAGGGATATGCAAAATTTAAAGCTAAAGCCTTTGGAAGGAAATTATTTTAAAACCAATGACGCCAAGGACCTGCCATTTGGCATAAAACCAATGATGATGATGATGATATCATATATCGATAGAGACCAAAAGGTGTAACAAAAGCAGTGAGTTTTTTAGAAGATTCAGTCAATGGTATCTGATTAAAAGCAGTTTAAATCTAAAATGGAAAAATCTTTAGCATTAGGTAAATATTGAAAAGAATGATCAACAGAGGGTATAGGATCCACTTTTACTATACTTTCTTATTGAGCTTACGATAATCCGCCACCAACCATTTGCCTTCCTGTTTTGGGATGATGACAGCCGGTGAGGCCCATTCAGAAGTTGAAGGTTCAACAACTCCCTGTTGAATTAGAGAATTGACTTGCTCCTGCAATACTCTAGCCTTTGGAGGAGAGAGAGAAAATGGACAAGAACATAGAGTGGAATCATTCAATTCAGTGTTGTAAGACAGTAAATTAGTTAGTCCAAGTTTCGAAGTTAACACACCTGAAAATTTTGCCGCTAAATTCGAAATACTAGGAGGAAATATAAGCTTGACACTAGAAACGTCATGCCTATCTGTACTATTTACAGAGCATCATACCGAGAATTCTCTTGCTCAGAAGGATGACATCTTGCACAACCACCCTCATCGGAAAGGTAGTTAAAATGGGCTCCAACTCCTAAAGACGTCTGGGCATCTGGATAATTGCAATTCAAAAAACGCTGGCCAGGACGTGAATCAAACGAGAAGAAAATAGGTCCGAGTGTCTTCTTAGTTTTAAGCATGAAATCCCTTCCTAGTAGTATCGGAACAGGTAGAGAGACAAGATAAAAATCAGGATTCCATGACAGAGAATGTATCTTGAGTCTGAGATTGACCTTTTCCAATAATTTTAAATCCTGACTCCCAATGCCTTGGACATCAATAAGATCATTAGAAATAATTACAGATTTTAAATTCAAATTTCTCGAGAAATTAACAGCTAACAACGAAAATGAAGACCCTGTGTCTAGCAAAGCCAAAACATTGAGTGTATTGACGGAAACCGAGACAAGAGGCAAAACATTTGAAGAAGAATCACTAAAATTAAACATAGAAAGGTGAGGATAATTGCCGACTCTTCTCTGTATAAGTCGTGGAGATTTTTAGCAGGGGATCTGCTAGGGGATGTGCTTTCAGGGATTTGTAAAATAGGGGATGTCATGCTGCCCAAAAATTCGCCTCAAAATAAAGGAATTTTTGTATAAAACAAGATTGTAAGGTAATTAGATAAAGGTTTTTGTGGATATGTGCAAAAGGGAAATCACTAATCGTTAAAGCTCAGTACGATGCATAGATGTGGAGAAAAAAATGTAAAATCTATCGAAATACTATTAATTAATTCCAGCAAAACTTCATGGTAGGACTCCAATTTTTAGAAGAAGAAAGAAATACAACTTTTACTCACAAAGACAGGAAAGTTGGAATACGGCTGTTAATGAATTAGAGGTTTAAAACTTTCCGTAAACCGTATGTCGGCAGGTGGAACTCTCATTCATAGACAAAAGGGAAGCTCTGGATTAATGATTTTTGGGAAATCCCAATGTGCATTTCAGAGACAATGCCTCCATTATCAAGGGTTTCTGGATAGGGAATAAATAAGAGAGGTGGATTGTCGGGCTTTTATCTTTTGCGAAGGTGTGGGTGGGTTTTTTTTTGTTTTGACGTCTGTGAGAAGGGTGAGGGAATTCTGTAAGGGCTCTTTTATTTCAGAGGATGGTCAAGTTTTTTTCTTGTATGAAGGTGTGGGGTGGATAAGTGGGTGGGGTTCTTTGTTGTGACGTCTGGAAGGAGGATGGGGGTTCTTTCCTTCCTCTCTGAGGTGGTCACAGTGTGTCGAGGAGTGTGTATTATACACCCCTCGACACATTGTATAGAGGATAGTTTGGTATGGGGCCTAAGTCGTTATTCATTAGCCAGCTTCTGTTTTGGTGAATGAGAATACTTTCATGAGCATCTAGTTTGGAGGTTTTTTCTATGGAAGTCTTAGGTTGTCTAGATTAAATCTGTGACTGTCTTGCTATATATGTTGCGCCACACTTGATTTGTAAATCTGCTTGTTTCTGAAATGAGCTAAGTGTTCATTAAATCTGGTCTCAAATTCGCGTTTGCTTTGCCCATTATATGTACATTTTATCACAGTCATCTCTAACTTTTACTCTTACCACAAAGGTTTGTTTAGCCAGGAAAAGCATGAGAAATAACTTTTAGTCCAGGAAAATTCCTCAAGAAAAACAGACATGAAAAGGTCGGAGAGGACCTGGACTCGAACCCGGATCTCCGGACTGCCATATGTCAGTCAGTTGAAATTACTTTCCTTCATCCAGAATGCAAAGTAATAAGGTTAACTACATAATAATTAATAAACTTAATTTACAGTGTGGAATATGAGGTCACCTATGTACATAAATCTTTTAATTCTATTTTTAGTTTTTAAATCATTTTAATTTAATTTATAGAAACATAAATGTGATTTCCTGAAAAGGACAGCAGTAACTCACAGAAAACCTTTTCAATCGATTCCAGTTGCGAATCAATTGAGATGAACTATTTTAAATAAATAGGACGGAATTCTGAAAATGATTCACTTCTTGTGTTTTTAATAGCCGCACTCTGAAAGGAACCGTGATACACTGTGTATGATACTTGCTAGATTTTGATGGTAATTGAAAAGGCATATTGCTCAGTCGCATAAATCTGTTGGACCAAACATGAATAAGAGAAATCTCTTATAAAAGATAGAGTATTAAAGTACTCTGTTAATTGGTGGACATTTAAGACATTTTTTGGTAAGTTAATGACGTGGAGAAAGTTAACATGGAGTTAAATTAATCTCACCTTCAATATTTTCAGGAGAACTTGGAGATACCTGTTCTGAAGAAGAAAACTGCGTAAATATTGATTTCGCAACTTGCAAAGGATACAGATGCACCTGTAAGATTGGGTATAAGGTATCGCAAAATGGTGACCGATGCATTGAGGGTAAGTAGATCATAACTCGATATTACACTTTACATGTTTGCTAATATTTTATAGTGAAATTGAGTATGGCAATTTTTTATAGAGTCAACATCATTGTTTGCCATTAGAGGTAGAAGAAGTTTATTGAGAATAATGTGCTACTTGGGATTTGGGCTCAGCATTTTAACTTGTTTCTACTTAGAAGGATTATGTGTTTTAATAAAGTTAATCACTAGAACCAAAACTGTATGTTCTTTCTGTTTGACGTATGGAAAATGAAATCCTCTAAGGAAATTTTTACATAATTAATTGGTGTGATTTTGGATTGAAATCTTTGTTAGAAGACGCTCCATGTCAAACTTATGCGAAAGCGTTCGGAGGTCTCATATATTAATTATTAATCGAATTTTACGTCACCGCTGCCTTTGCTAAATTTCGAAAGTGAATTTACTTCTTATCATCACAAAAATTAAATAAATTATAATTCTGACGTAATTTTTGCTTGAATTTGACCTTTTTGAAACTAATGTAAAGCGTTAAAAGAAATAAATGCCGTTAAGAATACGTATTCGCACTGAGGTTGAGGCTCTCTGAACCTTAGTATCAAATAGTGATGTAGATAATCGCTATTATAATCCAAATATTATCCCATTCCTAAGCTCCTTAGAATTCCTCTCTGTGTGTCTAGGCATCGTTAAAAAAGAATGATACAGAAATAATTTTCAATCTTTAATATTCAGTAAAGCTGGGTGACCAATGCGTACAGCCTGAAGACTGCATGAAAATACCACACGGGGACTGCTTTGACGGAGTTTGTTCCTGCACAGAAGGATTTGTTTTGACGAGTGATGGAACTGAATGTAGAGAGAGTGAGTGAAGGCTAAATTTCCATAAAACATTCGCATTTTATGACCATAAATTTTCATTAAAAATGTGCATTCTCAATCATACCCGATTTTTATCATTTCCTCCTAAATTGTAGGATTACAATACCCATAATATTGCACACTTTACTTAATGTTGTGATATCGATTTGGAAACAAAAATTTACGAAGTAGTTGTAAAGTGTGTGATCATTACTTAAATAAAATACAGATATTATTATGTTAGTATACTAAATATATCCTAACATATCAGTTTATTATTGGGGAGGTCTACATCTCATGTTGGATTAAAAATAGCTGATGATGATTATAAATATTGTTACGTACCCTTAGGTTCAGGGATAAGTGAGCAAGAAAAACACTGCACTTTTTTCTAATGAGCTTTAATAACGACCACAACTTCTGTGCACTGCATTTCAAAGACGTCTACCCCGATCTCCCTCTCAACAATCACTATTTTCATAACCGCAACTGTTCTCAACAATCACTGTTTTCGTAACCATAACTGTTCTTTCTCGTTGTTATAACACTGCCCCCTCTATAAATGCTGTTCGTCCCGAATAGCGCCGCCAGATGCCCAACATGATGTTGGAGGCAGGGTATAGCTAAGGTTCAATCATGCTAAGAAGGCTTCAACAATATCTCCGGCCAAATAGTGAGAGTGGCACTCAGTTCACCAACCGGCAGTGAGACAGCCTGGTGAATCACTGTCTTTTACCCTCCAGGCGCAAATAAAAAACTGCCGCAGCTTGAAGAGTGAAGATCAACTCCATTTCTTCTGATTTTCTTCTTACTTCACTGAGTCCGATGGTATCCCATTTTATCTTCTCTGCTTCATTGAGTAGTTCAAGGAGTCGATCTTCACTCTTCAAGCTGCGGCAGTTGTAGGTTGCAAAGTGTAGCATGTTATTTCTTTTCATGATGGACCTCTGTAATTCCACCACCTCCCGGACATCCGAATGGGTGGTGCTTTTACGTCCGTATAAATTTATATTACAGAAGCTCATCATGATAAATTTTATTTGTGCCTGAAGGGTAAAAGACAGTGATTCACTAGGCTGTCTCACTGCCGGTCGGTGAATGCCACTGTCACTATTTGGCCGGAGATATTGTTGAAGCCTTCTTAGCGTGGTTAAACCTGAGCTATGCATCGCCTCCAACCTCTGTTTACACCCCTTCGCCCCGATGAGGCTATGAACTGTGGCAGGATGAGGAGGGGATATGTTTGTGTGTGTATATATTACATATTTAACACATAAATACATATGTTCTGTGTTAACTTGTTTTTTTAGGAAGGTTGGGTGATCTTTGTACCAATGAAATGGATTGTAGTACAATTCCTAATGGAGACTGCATTGGCAAAGTGTGCATGTGCAAGAATGGATACAAAAGTGCGGTAGAAAATAATTTATGCTACAGGAGTGAGTATAAGTCGGTGTCTCATACATTTTAATCTTCCATGTTTACGTCATTAATTTCTTTTGACTAGCTCCTACTACAAGATAAAATCAATAATTTTTACCTTCACTCTTTTTTCCGTCTTTACATATTTCTTTAAATTACAATTTCGATAATACATAGTTTTTCCATCGGTTGCAGCCCAAATGGTTCGATTTGTCTCGCCAAGGAAATATCATAGGAATAATATAATGAGGAAAAATGAAATATAAGATTTGTAGAATATTGAGCATTTTTTTTCTTAAAGAACTTCATTCCAAAGAACATATTATTAAATTTATAAATGTAATCACTAATTTTTAATCTAATTTGATCAACATCTTGATTGTGATACGTACAACTGACCTAAACAAGATCTGTGTGTGCACCATCATTATTGAAGCTCTCTCACTGAAGTATATTGATGATACGATCGTCAAGGCTCGTAATGACGAACGCTAATACTGTTGAAAACTGTCGTCGGTGTAATGTGAATAGTAATCTACTAGCAGAAGTATTGCTGGTATCTAATTAGATGCCTCTAGGGAATACAGATTCACCGGCAAGATCATTATAATTCATTCGCTGGATGTTTGTGGATCAGAACGAGAAAAAAGATTTCACCTTCTCTCTCTCTCTCTCTTGTCGTAAAGGAAGCCAATAGGGAGTAGGATGAAGGACCGCCTACCCTTATCGAGAGCGAGCATTTCTTAACGTAGACATTTGCTCTGTTGCAACATTAGCATAAAAATATCAAGTTAGTAAAATCGTTTAAATTTTTTTCAGTGTTAAGTAAAAGTAATGGTGGAAATAGCAGTGCGATTTATTATAGGATAATTAATGACATAGTTGCAGAAAAAACAAAAATACTACAATTCAATGAAGTTCTTGTTTTTATTCCGGTTTTGTTTGAATTTGAACAAGTGGCAGGGATTTTGGGACGCTGTTCATCAGCGTTCCTTGTATGTGAATCACTGCTGTTAACGAATTCATTATTCATCCCCAATCGACAAGAAGGCACCCAATCGTGCGAAGCATCCCATCTCCAGCGAAACGATCGCGGGCCACGCCGAGAAATGCGTTACCCCCTGGGTTTGTTTTTCTTGTGTTATTCATAAACTTAGAGGTTTTGTATTTGTACAGAAACTAAATTCACTATTTTCTCCAAAACTTTCCCGCTTGAAGTTTCATCCAGAGCAAATAAGACAAAAAATAGCCGGCGACTACTTTCTTCATTATGTTTTCTCAAAAACTCTCAACCTCTCCAATTATTTCTATCGAATATTTGACCCGAAAACGTTTGTCTGCCAAATTAATAATACGAACGGATAAAGCAGAATTTGGTGTTCCAAATTTCTTGCTTCTTAAATTAGAGAAGTAAAGGCACCTGTTAAAAAAAAATCCGGAATAAAATCAAGAATCTTTAAATTGTAGTATTTTTGTTTTTTTCCTGCGATTATGTTAATAATTATCCTATAATAAATCACAATGTTATTTCCGGGATTAATTTCATTCAATACTGAAAATTTTAAAACATTTTGACTAACTTTATATTTTTATGCTAATGTTCCAACAGCAAATTTCTGCATTATGAAATGCTCGCTCTCGATAACAGGATAGAAGCGGTTCTTCGTCCTACTCCTTATTGGCTCCCTTTACGAAGAGAATGAGTTAGGAGATGGGACTTTTTTCTCGGTCTAACCCGCAAACATCCAGCAAATGAATCATAGTGATTGTTCACTCGTTAATCCAATATCTGTAGATTTATACCATTCCTAAGACTATTTTACTAACATTTCTGACTATCATAACTACTGTGCATACTTTCATGATCAATAAAATTCAATATTGTATATTTAAGTACACAAAGATCATCGTCTAAATAGGTCAATGTACTTCATTTTGATATATCTGCACTTTATGAAGTGAATTCATTGTGAATATCTTGAACAATATCCGTATCTTTTGGTAGATGCTAAACATAAATTGAAACATAACTGGGATATTGGAATTAATTGTTAGACGGTCTCTCAATAATGACAAATTTTGAAGAAACCTCGATATACATACTTTAGGAAGTTCTCATGATTTCGGTTGAAAATTAAATTCTTTATGGAATTTTCTCAATTATGGTTCGTTTCTGAAGCCTTAAGGTGAATATTTAATAATTTAATATTTGAAAATAAAATAATGCTGCATGCTGAAAACCCGATTTAATGTCTAAAAGTCTTGAATCCAAATCCGTTACTATTACGGGAACAAGTATACTCTTATTTTAAGCGGATTATATAACTTCAGATCAATTTTCAGGGGAACTTATGGATACCTGTACACATACAAGGGATTGCATGGAAATCGGAAACGCTGACTGCATCAATGGGGTGTGCATGTGCAGTGATGGCTACCTGAAGGCAGCTGATGGAGAGAACTGCAGGATGAGTGAGTGGTAGTTCATTCCATATGAATTATGTACACAGATGACCACACGGTAGTTGTGCGCTAACATTTTTCTCTAGTTATAAGTAGGCATCGAAAACTGCCGAAAACTTCTTGATGTATACAATGCGCCATAGCCAACAGCTTTCAACCTAAAATTGTCAATTCCTTCTACAATATGTCACAAAACGCCTCTACAATAGATGAGGAACTCAGTATTCACCACACACTGCATTTTCATACATCATTATTCCACAATGATGTATAAACACTTTTTACAACAGTTTAATCTAATCGTAAGTGTTTTCGCCTAAAACCGAATGTCGGGAGGCGGAGTCCATCGTACGAGTATCAATGTTGATATCCGTAAGGATGTAATATTTCCTTTTTTAACTTGCCAATGAGTGGACAGAAAACTCGCCAATGCTGTCGTATATTATCGAAGAATGGTTAATGAAAACGGAAGTCTGCTTTATAAATTAATTAACAGCTTTCATTCTCAGGTTCTCTCTCGAGATTGTTAACAACCAATGCTTCCATTGCTATACTAGATTCACTATCATGAAGACACCTTTTAAAATGCATTGGCCCGTGCATTTTAAACGGGAGATATTCGGGCGCCGTTGCAACATTTGCGTATAAATATATAGTTAGTCAAAATTGTTTGAATTTTTTTCAGTATTGAATGGAATTGATGCCGGATTTTACTGTGTGTTTAACTTTTGGATCTTTACTACCATAATTGCATAAAAAACGAAAATGTTACATTTCAAAGAAATTCTGGNGAATTGTTGAAGTATTGCATTAGGGAGGAATATTTTGAGCCCCGAGATTACGAATAATTTTAGACTTTTAATTTCCAGGAAAATTGGATGATCAGTGCTCTCACAAAAGGGACTGCAGGGCTATAGGAAATGCTGACTGCTCTAACAGTGTATGCACGTGCAATGCTGGTTATGTTGGCACAGAGGAAAAGGATAAATGCATTGCGAGTAAGTTAAACTTTCAATCGAATTGCTTTTTCCTAATTTTTTCATTGATTTGTGTTAGTACTATAATACAGATCTTAATAAAAATGTTTGACAAAAATAACGATAATACAATTAATAATAATGATCCAATTGGTAATATAAATAAACAATGGTGCACTTAATAATAACATCAATTACCTATTAATAATGATAATCTAAGTATTGGTTTGACAGAATTTAAGAACACATCATAGTTTTGAAACAATAGCAGTTGAAAGTAATGAATCAACTATTTATCTAAACCATTGTTACATCTAAAAGTCATTTCCATATCTTGGAATTTAACATATCAATCCTTTAACACATACATAAATAAGTGCTAGCGTTATAATATATTTATTCAATATAATGTGAACATCCTAAACAACCAGGATTTTCAGTAGATTCCATAAAAATAATAATTTAACTTTAGGCTACAAGTGTGTGATAAACCAACTTGACTATATTTCAGAAGCACTCTATGGTACATGTAATCATGCAGCATAATTGTTCCATAACATGATTTGATATTGTCACATGATTATATATACTGTTATATAAACTGCTCTATAGCATTGTTTCCATTGTTATCAAATTATTTCAACAGGTTGTGAACACAAATTTCCACATTGATAATCGCATAATTATTTCACAGTATCGGACAAGGTGTTGTGGAAATCCATCACAGAAACGATAAAACTATGATAGGTACTTTACACACCACAAAATTCAGCATTTAACCTAATGTTTTAATTCCCTTAACTGAGTATTACTGTTAGTTTCCTCAGTATTTAGTCGTAGTACTAATATGTCTTATTTGTAGTATCATAATTGTTTTTTTATTTCCAGAAATGTTGGGCGGTAGATGTAAGGTAGCAAAAGACTGCAGCAGAATTGGCAATGCAGACTGTGCTTGGGGCATTTGTTTCTGCCAGGATGGCTTTATTGGAGCACCTTCCAGAAATAAATGCTACATGAGTAAGTTTCTTCAAGTCATCCGTGAATATTAATTTGGCCTAGTTATTTGCATCCACTATGGTCCTCTTTCGCCATTATTCATATTATCAGCTGAAAGTGTCATTATACCATTAGCTGCAGTAACCATTAATTATATTTCAACATCCAGGGGTCATTTAATCAAACAAAGAAGAAGAACGAAACAGGAACACCCATGTCCTAATCAGAGAGAACCTGATGAGTGTTAAAAAAAAATCCGGAATAAAATCAAGAATCTTTAAATTGTAGTATTTTTGTTTTTTTCCTGCGATTATGTTAATAATTATCCTATAATAAATCACAATGTTATTTCCGGGATTAATTTCATTCAATACTGAAAATTTTAAAACATTTTGACTAACTTTATATTTTTATGCTAATGTTCCAACAGCAAATTTCTGCATTATGAAATGCTCGCTCTCGATAACAGGATAGAAGCGGTTCTTCGTCCTACTTCTTATTGGCTCCCTTTACGAAGAGAATGAGTTAGGAGATGGGACTTTTTTCTCGGTCTAACCCGCAAACATCCAGCAAATGAATCATAGTGATTGTTCACTCGTTAATCCAATATCTGTAGATTTATACCATTCCTAAGACTATTTTACTAACATTTCTGACTATCATAACTACTGAGCATACTTTCATGATCAATAAAATTCAATATTGTATATTTAAGTACACAAAGATCATCGTCTAAATAGGTCAATGTACTTCATTTTGATATATCTGCACTTTATGAAGTGATTTCATTGTGAATATCTTGAACAATATCCGTATCTTTTGGTAGATGCTAAACATAAATTGAAACATAACTGGGATATTGGAATTAATTGTTAGACGGTCTCTCAATAATGACAAATTTTGAAGAAACCTCGATATACATACTTTAGGAAGTTCTCATGATTTCGGTTGAAAATTAAATTCTTTGTGGAATTTTCTCAATTATGGTTCGTT